>QLPD01000760.1:0-56419 GCA_003314085.1 Hymenopellis raphanipes
GGGCGTCGCATTGAAGCTGGTGCGGTTCACGAAATACGACATGGCGGACATCTGCGTCCTATTGAGGAACGGAACACGTATGAGGGGCATCAAGTGGACGGCCGACGTGGTAGAGCGATGGCTGCGCACTGAGTGCGCGAGTATGCGGTATGATCTCTACCCCGAGGACAAGATAGACGAGTGGCAGGCGAGGATCAGAAAGGTCGTGGACCTCGTGGAGGATGCGGCTTGGTTCGGGCCTCAACCCACACCGTCGTACCATGCGCCTCAGCATTTAGAGGAGCAGTCGCATCACCCGCGTGAACATGATAGTCGTTCGGGAGGCAGATGGATGCACGGCAAGGGGACAGAACCGGATGATTCTGATTCTGACTCGGACTCTTCTTCTGATTGTGACTCTGACCGTGCTCAGGATCTACATCTATCTTCAGACCAGCCAATACCGCCATTCGTCCCTCCGATGTCCCATCTCGTACCAGAGCCGCACAGGAGATCGACTGTCCCACTATCAACTTATTACCAAGCGCCTCCCTTCATTCCGCCCCCAGACACTCGTGCGATGGAAATTCCACGCTCGCGCCCAGGCTCATCCTTAGCGGGTCTATCAAACTCTCATTCCATGTCCACCGTCGTACCCCATCCTCCTCCCCCTCCCCATAACGTTCCTCCGCGATCACAGTCGATGTTTCTACCATCCCACAACAACAATTTCAACATTCCCAGTGCACCGGCGCCACAGTTCTCACATTTTGCGTCTCCTTCCCCAAGACCAGTCATGGCGCAGCAGATACCTTTCGGGATGCCACACCCTACCGCGCCGCCAAATTTCCATCCTACATCATATCCCGCGCCGAGATCGCGGGGAGTGACTCCCGCACCGTCGCCGGTGATCCCTCCACGCCCGGGTGATTTGCACCAGTCCTATTATTATTCTTCCGCTGAAATGCCGAGGGTTTATGACCATTCTGCGCCAACGACACCGTTTATTCCTCCTGCTCATCTTCTTGCGGACCTTCATTTATCATGACATTTGAATAATTGTACTGTACTTAGTTTTCGCGTCGATTCGTTATGTAGATGCTATCTGTACATAAATTTGCTTGTTCTATCATTACATTTGGGTGTTGTATTTTAGATGAGGATCTTTAACTCTGTGCTTTTGCTTTTTCAACAGTTTCTTGTGGGCGCGTACCGGTTCCTTTGCGCCACATACAAGCAACATTGATTGTGATTGTTCCTCCCTTCGTCAACCTTTCATTGAACCAGCCTGAAATAACAGCGTGATAGCAGTGTGTTTCGTTTGGTTACTCCAGATGTAATATGTAGTAGGCCTAAGTTCCTACTGTGGTCTTGTATGTTATCTGTGTCTGGACTTCTGAGATGAATGAAGGGATACAGCAGCCCGATAGAAAAGTACCCTGCGGCTCTCGCGAGCACATATCTATGTAACAACAGTACGTTGTTCGGTACTGAAATATTAATGTCTTCGCAATTCAAGTTAGCGCAAGGCAGACGAGATTGTCAGGCAAGGCAAGGTTGAAGTGTGTACCTCCATCCCGTCCAGGTGCCGATATGTGCGCTGCGTGCCAGGACATTATCCTTCTGTTCGCAGGACAGGGTCTTCTGCCATCTTCATTTCACCGTTCTCTTCAATTACTCGCCGAGGAGTGGATACGGACATAAGGTCTCTGCTGAGCGCAGCGTATTTCTTGTAGCGGAGGAAGCTCCAAGTTTGTGAACATCCTTCTACATAACGTGTACGGTTATACCATAAATAGAGATAATTTACTTGATTGTGGTGTCCGTTGAATTCAAGCCTGAGCCTCTGCACGCTGATGCCGTCTACTGCACGACATCCTCGTCGCGGGAAGACCAACTTCAAGCTCCTGAATCAACTCCAAAACATCGCCAGCGCACCCAAAGGACAGGGAGAACCCAGCGCCACCTTGTCCGTATGAATGAACGATACGGCTCATCGACCCATCTGACCGTGGGCGCAACTCTCGTTCGACGCGTACGTTAGAACCCCGGAATGGGCGAAGACCTTGCACCAAGGGTGCGTCGGGGTCGTAGTCGGCATGTTCAAGGCCGGGTACAAAGTTGTTGCAGCGCCGACGCATGCGTACGATTTCGGGGCTGTCTAGCGTGAGATCGAGTTCGTATTTATGAGGTTGAGCTAGACCTGGAGGAATTCAAATGAACAACATATTCAAAGTCATATATAGATGTGACTTACCACCAAGGATGAGCGTGTTACTATGTTACTATATTGGAAACCGCCTACGCTAACTGAATAACTAAGGATATACCCCGACGGACCTAGTACTAAATAAGACTGAGCAAATGAGTGTTGTAACGCTGTCCGAAGTGTTATCGTTGCGGGGAACGATAAAGACAATGTCCTCGTCTTCGCCTCGAGTATCATCGTGAGTAACAGCGAGGGCCTCAGTCACTTTCGGGAACTTGGTGCCATCGTTGACAACTCTAATGAGAGCACCTCGAAGTGGGTATACGGATGCGTCGCCAGCGAGTTCGCCGGCCAAGCCAGTGGCATTTACGATGGCGTCAGCGCCGTACTCAGCGAGGAGCTCTTGCTCCTGGTCGAGAAGATCGCCGTTGATACGGCGTGTTTCCATGATGGCACCTTTGCAGACGAGCACGAATCGCAGCCAGTGCATGTAGGCATCGGTATCGATGACTGGAGCGAGGTGCTGGTAAGCATCAACCATGCCAGCCTTTTGGTTGACTTCGTGTTCATTAACGATATTGGCATCGCGTCTGACTCCTTTGATCTGCGACAAAAATTAGGCGCGTCCTGATCAATGAATTGATGTAGTCTTACATCGGTCTGAGCGAGGATTTCTTCATACTTGTCGAGTTGTCCCCGGTCAGGCATGTGCTCCATCTTCTGGTCGAAAAAGAAGTTGGCCATGCGCATCTGGACACCGTGGTCGAAGTAATCGCTTCGCGGCATAATCTCTTGAAGCTTGTCGAAGGCACGGTATGCAGTCATGCACCAGCGCTTCGAGTTGTGAAGAGAGATGACCTGGAACCTGAGGTAAGAACACGAACAAGGTAAAGAAGAAGCCATTTACATCGGTGTGTTTTCCGCAGACAGCTGGTGGGAATTCCCACAAAGCGCTAGCAATTTGAGACGTGATGCGGTTCTTGGGGTCAGCCCATCTTTCAGCGATGATGGTGACATCGTAGCCGGCATCTAAGAGTGCCCAAGCAGTCTGAAGGAAATATCAGAAAAGTGAAGTCAGGGTGCATTAACGAACACCTACAGTAAAACCGGTGACACCACCGCCAACAACTAGAATACGCTTCCTTGGAACATTTGGGTTTGCTTGAGGAGGCTGGCCTTGTTGAAGGACAAGCTCGTCACGGAGGAGAGTCAAGAAGAAGTCGGGAGACGAGGCGATAGACATTGTGTGCTAGAGTAGGCGAGTCTGAGTGGGACTGCTGATGATGCTCAAATTTCTTAAAGACGTCCATGTTATATACCAATCCCGCGACCGCGACTCGTAAAGTGCTCGGAGAACGACCACGTCGTGTTCATCCGCGGCACCCTGACGACCTGCAGGTCCTTGTAGGGTTCAGCGCGGAGGACATGCAGACCCCGGGTGATGACAGATGTGAACGACCGCCTCGGATGAGGGCTTATACTATATGTGCGGGTTAATCTTCAGAGATACTTGTTCAGTAAATTGCAGGTCATGAAAACGTGCGAGAAAACTCATCCACGACGATTCAGTAACGACCAGAATTATCGTGTAGCAAAAGAGCAGTCGACTGGTAGGCAACACTGAGAGTTTTATTAAGTTGCCGGTGTGCGAGCTGAACTGAATCTGAGATGAAAATCTGGAAGATCTTACCGAGGACTAGACGAGGAATTACGTCCGAGCAGAGATCTACGCCAAATAACGCATACAAGACGTGGCGTTGTTTATTGTCTTCCTGTTTAAAATTGGTGAATCGCGCAAACTTGTTTAGTCTACACCTACCGCGTCTTATTTGTTAACGAAGACATGGTTTAAAAGGCCATATGCGAAGGCCACGGCGTCGTATGCAGAAGAAGTACACTCCATATGGAAAGACGGGCAAACATGATGAGAGTCGGGTAACAACTCGAACACGGAGATACCGGTCTCTACATCCGTCGGCAATCGGGTTGTCTTCCTCCCTCCATGGTCTTTAGCGGATCAGCTTCCCTGCACGTCCTCGCTCCTATTACTGCCTAGATCTCCCTCGGAAATACCTCACGTTTTGATTTCCGTCTCCATAAGGTGAGATCCCGCTGTGGCGCGGACAAATATTCACTGATCAGTCCATGGGTACTACTAGCACCTATCTACCAAATACGAGGATTCCCAATTAACTTCCATGCGCGATTGGCAACCTATTTTTTTTTTTTTTTTTTTTGAATCCAGTTTATAGTCCAGTCGTATCGTAATACATGTCAGACTCTAACTACTCGAGATCTATAATCTATGTTATTGCGGCTATACGTGGTGTCCTGGTTCCGAGTCTGCTATGGCCTCTCGAGCGCGAAACTCGTTGGGGCTGATCCGTTTGATGGGACGCCTCCCTCAATCCGAAGACTGAGTGGTAGGGTGGATCGATGTGGGTGTGCGTACTTTGGTCTAACGTGTTAGATCAAAAGCAGGCTGGGATGGTTATGAGTCGGCCGTCTGCAGTGAAGTTTTGAGCGGGTGGGGGTGTGTTCTGCTGTGCATGGGAGCGTGCGTTGGAGGCGCGTTTAGGTATTGTGATGATTGGCATGTGTCCCCACGTCGATTCAAATCGTTGAGTGGCTGCTATGAAGCGGATGAGGTGTGGGATCTGATTGGGATTCGCAAGGAGGGACTGTAGCGTCGGTCGACTGCCTTTGGCTGATGCTGCTCGTATCAATGCATTTCGGGGGGTGGTGAAAGCGGGGCATCGGATGATAAAGTGTTCCACTGTCTCCGAGGCGTAATCGCAGTTGGGACAGTTCGGCGAGTCGACGCTTTTGATGTTGTGGAGGTGCTGGTTCAGCGGCGCGTGTCCTGTGCGTAGTTGTACGAGTAGCGATGCCACCTTGCGGGGCAGGGCGTCCACTATCTTTGCGAAGCGTTTGGATGCCTCCTTCGGTGTTCCCTTGTCAATGTCCTTGAACTTTAGTCGTCGGCTGGACTTTCTCCATGCTGCATTATGGTGTTGGTGGATCTCCTCGAGGTATACTTGTTTCGCTGCTGATGATGAGATTGGTAGTTTGGTCCGAAATAGCTTGGGAAGCCGATTGGGTGGTGATGAGTTTCTCGGGTCCGACGCCGCTTTCTTTGCCTCCTCATCTGCCGCTTCATTCCCGGGCACACCTACGTGTGCCGGGATCCACTGTAACCGAATCTTCGCCCCTCTATGCTTCTTCAGGACCCTCTCTAGTCCCCTATGGACCTCGTCAATGAGGTAGTGCGACGGCGCCGCTCGTCGCAGCTGGGTCGCCTGGATGGTTGCTGAGTTGTCGATGTAGATGGTGACCCTCGTAACTTTTGGCCTCTCGTATAGGATCTGCATGGCGATAGCCAGTCCTGAAACTTCTCCTTCGTATACTTCATGCTCCTTATCCGTTCCCAAATATAACCTTCTCTTTTCTGTTATCTCGTCTCCCTCATATATCACCACCGACACGCCTATCCCTCCTTCAAATTCCGATCCGTCTGTAAACATTTTGATTCCTGTATCGTTTTCTTCTTTTTCCATCGCGTCTAAGGCATCCTTGGTATCTATAATTTCTAACCTACTTTTCCAGCTGGTCGGGTACCGCGTAGCCTTGATCATTTCGAATTGCTTGGGCTGGATGCGGTACTGGTGGAATAACCAGTGGAGGGGGAGCGGTGATGTTTGACGAAGTGCCGTGCTGCGCGCTTGACTCGTGAGTGTAGCGGGTGTTTTGGTGGGAGGCACGCGTATCGGACCGTGGCACGCTGAAGTGTTTTATTGACGATGTCCTTCATTCGCATGACGTTCGCATGGATGTCGACGATGTCTCCGGCCGTTGTTTTCATGGCTCCAGATATGAGTATTCCTGCTCGGCGGTGTACAGACTCGAGTTGTCGTATGATGGGGTGCGAGCTTCGGTTGTCTTTCCTCAACTTCGATGTGACCCTCTTGGGGGTGAGGAAGACGTCTGCGCCGTATAGAATCTGCAGGATGGCGATCCCGAGGTACGCCTGTTTGATATATCGTCGTGGTATTCCCTTCGTGGCTTGCGCCACTCTCCTAAGCTTCAACACCCAGTCATCTCCCTTCTTCACCACTGCTGCGCCCTGCTCTTTCCATGTCAAGCCCGCATCGATTATGACGCCCAAGAACTTTGCCGCCCTCTTCACCTCGATATTCCGTCCGTCAATCATGACGTCGTCTCCTCCGTCGGGCACCCGTATGGTTTTACCTGGGAGTTTGGGATGTGGTGCTTCTCTCGTTTTCGCCGTGCAGTCCAGAAGCTGCCACTTTGGTATCCCATATATGCAGTTGTGCGTCGTCGCCCAGTTGAGAACTCCATCCGCCTCCTCCAATACTAGCGTTTGAAAGTCAGGTCATGTAACTGCTTAAAGACCGTTAACTTGACCTAACCTAACCACTACATAACCACTATTAGCATGACCATGGTTACGGTTATTGACCGGTTACAGTTAACGGTCTCTCAAAAAGCTAAAGATGAATAACCGTCAATAACCAAGGTCTAACCGGTTAGACCGCATCACAGTTAGACCGGTTAACCACCGGTCATGACCGCCATAACCGGGTGTTCTGGTAAAATGGACCCCATGGGAATTGAACCCATGGAGTCCGACCAATTTCATGCAGAAGCATGTCAGCCAATTTTACCGTTGTGCCAAAAGGTCATATTCATTTATAATTTTTACACTACACCACACCTCGCACAGGATACAAGGTCATAAAATATAAAAGTACTTGTGAGTATACAAGTCGGAAATGAACATCCCGAATTCAGGTTTTTTGTACTGGCGTGGAAAGCACAAATGTGCAATCCACATACCGAGGACAAAAAACTGAGCATGGATGTGAGGAAAAAAGAGATGAGTATCTTCATCGTTGGGATGGATAGGGAAGCTTGGCGGGTGAGTCGTTGGTGTAGGGGTGGTCATTGCCAACGGACATGGCATTCGAGTAGGCCGTTGTCATCGTTGCGGCGCCGTTGTCGTCTCCGTGATTCGCCGTTGTTGCGGGCCTGTCCGAGTGTAAGGTGGACGCAAAAAAGAGACAAAAAAGCACGCACTTTGAGGACGCCGCCTGCAGCAGCCAGCGCGACGTTGAGTTCATGAACTCTCTATCCAGGGGGGTCACCATTGTTGTGTTTCGAGATCAGCAGCCTCTTTCGAGGGCTTACGCGTCCTGCGGGGCCTTTCCTGCGTCTCAAAATCCCGCCGTCGTCTCTGTGGTCCTGGCGTTATCGGCGTCGTCATGGTGATGGGCTCGTGGTGGTTGTAATGGCCGTGGCCTCGTCGGCGTCGTTGTAGGCTTGGTGCGCTATAAGCTGAAGCTCGGTAGAGTAAAAGAAAACACGCACCTTAGGGACGCCGCGTGCTGGACGACGCCTGCAGCAGACAGCGCGGCGTCCAAACTTATGAATCCACCAGCCTCCGGTGGTCGGCGTCGTCGTCGTTGATGATCTGCGGCCTCGTTGGAGGGCTTACGCGTCCTGCGGGGCCGCCAGGGCTCTTCAAGCCCGCGAATGAACGAAAAAAGCGTGAAAAAAGAGTCAGATGGAAGAAGAAAGACGCCTGGAAGACCCGCATCCCCTGGTTGAGTCGTCGGGGACCAGGCGTCATGAGATGGTGGTGGTTTGAGTGAGAGATCGGACACAAAAAAGTGTCTCGATCACCACTCGGATGATCGGACCGGCTGCCGTTTGACGACTTGCGCGAGCTCCAGCGCGAGAACGGATGCGATTTGACGCTTCATACATTGACGGATGCATTCACATGATGAATCCGAGTAATTTATTTTTTGGCTTAATTTTTGTCACTGTTCACCAACTGTTCACCATAAGTGAGTCTAGTAAGTAGTACCATGTAACCGTTTGAACAACGACATTGTGTTAATAGAGTTGAGACCCTTGAGTTTAGCTAGGATTAGTATAATATATCATGTAGTGTATGTACAATCACAAATCTGGGCCTCCGGGGTGGTGTAGCGCGCTGGAATGCGCGATTTCAAGTTAATTCAATGGTATACTATCTACGTAAGGTCAGTTCTACATTTACTTCCCATAGAATTGCCAATAATTTTATTACTATATCTAATATACACATCCTGTGTTAGATCCCGATACTCAAATCACCACTCCGAGCCCGTCGTCGCTGTCCCGAGCGTCGACGAGCTCGTTCCGTTCGTGATCGGATGCCCGATCCGAACAACCCGGACAGTGATCGAGCACTGTTCGGAGTCGTCTCACTCTCTCTCCAACCACCACTTGGTCTCCGTCTCGACTCTCCTTCGTACCACCACCATGCCCGCGTAAGCCCTCGTATCGAGGCTGCTTTGTCTCGTTCGCGGGCTTGAAGAAACGTTTGCGACAACGTTCCCGCCGCTGTGAAGGGCCGTTGCTACGGCCACGACGCCCTAGCAACGGCCATAGAACGACGCGTAAGCCCCCAATGGGCAGCAAACGCAGCAAATAATGAACGACGATGGTGAATAGCTTTCCGGCAGCTGTGTGGATGTCTTCGCGAACAGGAAGAGAGGTGACGATTTGGGATTCGGGCTGGGTGGCGTCGTAGTCCAGCACGGTGCGTATTTTTTTGCATTTTTCAATTCATTTTCTTGAAGTTTGCGCCGTTCAGGCTTCTATCCTGCGAGAACGGCTTCCGGCAGCCGCGAGGACGACATTATTGTGTTTTGCTCTGTCGACGAGCGACACTGCCGCGCAAGCCTCTGGGACGGCCTTCGTGCAGCTGGATTAGCCTTGCGCTGTCTCAGTCGAGGTAATGGTTGATGTTTGGCGGGCTCGGAGGGCGTGGTGCACGTATTCAGCCGAACCGGTGCGTATTTTTTCCTTGTTTTGCAGCTAGGCTCACGCTTTCCAGTGTTCACAACATAGAGGACTTGCATCGCTGAGGCCATTGTCGCGTTCTCTCCCAGACGAGGCCCCCATTTTCATTTGCCCCTGCATGGGACATCTTGCAGTGTCACATTTTGGTGCATGGTATGCGCGTAGCATAGTTATGCTTCGCGCGCCGGCTCCAAAAAGCATGACTATGCCGATGTCCCGTCTACAGTCCTTTATCGAAGGCTTGGTCTAGTGGAATGGTATACTCACCTAATGTGAGTATACCATTCACTGAGAAGTCGTTCGAGCCCAAGGCTATTGCAGTTGAGGACCGGTCATGAGCGGTTAACCCAGTCACTAACCGGTCTAACCGTACACCAGTCAGACCGGTTACTAACTGGTCTAAAGACCGCGGTTATGGCCGGTTATGGTCATGCAGCGGTTACGGTCAACGGTTAGGCCAAAAAAATTTTTCCCC
This sequence comes from Hymenopellis raphanipes, assembly GCA_003314085.1. Classification (NCBI taxonomy): domain Eukaryota; kingdom Fungi; phylum Basidiomycota; class Agaricomycetes; order Agaricales; family Physalacriaceae; genus Hymenopellis; species Hymenopellis raphanipes. Next base: position 9,537 of record QLPD01000760.1, read on the forward strand.
TGCGGGGCGCGGTCAACGGTTAGGGTAGGTAAGGTCCAAAGACCTGACCTAACCTGACTTTCAAACGCTATCCAATACGGTCTTCAGCTTGGCATGCGTCTCTAGAAATGTCTTCGCTCTCGAGCCCGCCGCCACATCATCCACAAATCCCAACGAGTTCAGGCCTTTCTTCTTGAGGAGCCTGAACAGACTCGCGTTGTACAGTATGTACAGCAGCTGGGAGAAGGGGTCTCCTTGGTCAAGCCCGTTCAACACGCTAAAAATTTCTGAAACAAAATCGTCAAATCGTACTGCCGTCTTTCGACCGGCAAATCTCCGCTGGAGCCACTGCGTGATCTCTATCGGAATGCCCTGCATGCGCATCTCGTGCAGCAGCATTGGTATATCCACGCTCAGGAATGCACCCTTGACGTCGAGAAATAAGAAAGAGACGACATCACCTCCGCGCCATGCATCCTTGATAATGGATACGAGTGTTTGGAGCGAATCTGTTGTAGCTCTGCCCGGTCATCCTCCAAAGTGGTTTTCTGGCAGTATGTCCTTCAACTCGCACTGCGCCAAAGTGTCCGCGTTGATGACCGCGTTCAGGCCACGTCCCCATCCATTGGATAGAACTATTGGTCTCCATGCCCCCGGATCTGCGTAGTTGTCTTTGCCCGGTTTTCAGAAAACCACTGTAGTCGACGTGGCAAATTCGGGTGGGTATTCCTCTAGCGTGAAAGTGGCTCGGTAGATGGGTCCTATGTGTGGTACAATGAGGTCAGCGCATATGTTGAGTACATCATTTGGCACTGATCCCGGCATTGTAGCTTTGCCTCTCGCCATGTTTCTGAAGGATCCTATAATCTGATGATTAGTAGGAGGTTTGAACTTCCACGCAGGGGGTGGGTAGTTGGGATTCTGGGGTACGTGCGACACAGTCGGCGGCGTAGGAAAAAATTGTTCGCGTAGTATGTCTGCCTTATCGGCGTTCGTACTGGCTTCGCGTTTGTTGGGTCCCGACCCCACTGTGAGGTTAGGAATGCGGGTTCTCACTCCATCGGTCGGCGGCTGTGAAATGTAGCTGCACTTTGGCCAGATATCATCGCCAGAGGTGTTTTCCAACCACTCAATCCAGTGTTCCTTCTTTGCTTTGTTTATGGCATCGGAGTACTGCTTGCGTATCTCCTTGAACTGAACATGGATTGCGTGGTCGGGCGCCGCTCGGGAACGGAATGACTTGCGGGCTGCTCGCATCATCGTTCTCCGAAGGTCTCGCAACTCGGCATTGAACCACCGTTTGGAGTGAGGACACGGTGTGGTCATCGGAACGTGGTCCTGCACAGTCTCGTCGATAGCTCGGTTGAGGTTCTCGAGCGCCGTGTATAGTGCCTCTTTGGTCTGCAGCTCGCGCGGTGACGGGAGTGTATCCAATCGACCGCTAAGTGTCCTCCGAAACTTGTCCCAATCGACCGTGCGGAAATTTCTGCGTGGTGATTCATCTGCCTGCTCGATATTTAAATCAAGAGTCAGGACCATCGGGAGGTGGTCCGTCTTCACAGGTCGACATTCGGGCTCAGTGGTGCACTGTATAACCGTCGTTAGCAAATGCTCTGATATGAAGACATTATCAACTCTGGTATAGTTACCAGAAGCAAGCGCTTGGAGTGTCGGAAGATTTGCTGGGAGCGCCATCTTCAGTTTCCACTTGGCTATGAGGTCTAGCAGAACCTGGGCTAGCTCGAGGTTTACCTGTGTGAAAAGGTGAGCATTCCGTAACTCATCCCAGAGTGGGTGATGTCTATTGAAGTCCCCCACCCAAACAAAGTAGGTTGTACGTCGTGTCCCAGCCATGTATTTGTCGAGGTAGCGGTCAACGAGCAGAATCGTCTCATTAGAGTGACATTCATTGTATATGTTGACGGCGATGAGGTCGAACTCGGGAAATGTGAGGATAATGGCAGTGGCGTCAGGTGTTGGAATCGGAAGTGTCCTCCATGAGCCAGTAGCGACTCTCTTGTTAACCATGATTAGTGAGCGTGTGACGCGTTTATCATCGGGGTCGGTGTGGCTAGGCGGGAGTATCATGTGCCAAGTCGATGTGGCGGATGCGTTCCCAAAGAAGTTGAAGTGTGGTTCTTGTATGAAGAGAATGTCGGCGAGGGGAGTGTTGGGGTCATTGAGAAATGCTAGGTGTGCTTCGAGGGATTTGTTTATGTTGACGCTGTTTAGAGATAGTCGGTGGTCGTTTGCAGGAGTACCGTTGTCCCCCATTAAGTCGACGGAGCCGTGGGGCTCAACGACCTCGGAGTACTGTTCCTGGGTGAGCTAACACTGCTCCGCCGGGATGTGCCAGTGGGAAAGAAAGGAAGTGTCATTTGATTTCCGCCGGTGCGCGATGGTCTCGATCCCAAGGGTGTGTTATTGGGTGTGGATAGTTTAGCGGGTGGTCTAGCGGGTGGTTTCTGCTTTGACTTGGCCGGTACTGCAATGTCTTCGAGGTCAATGCGTGGCATAGGTCGGGAGTGGTGTAGGGGAGTGGGATGCAACTGTGTTTGGGGAGGCGGATGGGTGTGTTGCGCGTCGTCATCCCTTGACCAGGTAATTGGGTCGCGAGTAGGGTAGTACCTGTAGTGCATGTCCGGGTTCCGTTTGATCATGGCTTCGTTGGCATTATGGAAGGCTTTGCACGATCTATCTGCCGCGCCATGTCCATCCTCGTTGCAGTTAATGCATCTGAAAAGAGCTCTGTCGGTGATGGTGCACTCCCTGGTTGGGTGAGGTTCGGCGCATCGCCCACACACATCATCGTATGGGCACGTCTTCGCGTCATGAGTGCGCGGGAGCTGCTGGCACTTCATGCAGCGTGTGACCTCGAACCGATCCTTGCGAACCGGGCAGGTGCATCCCTCGATGATAAGTCCGTGGCGCTGAGCTCTGTTGGCCAGTTCCCTCGTAGGAAATCCGAGAAGCAGGTTGGCGACTTGCTGAGAGTCGCATCGCTTCTCCTGTGGTTTAATCCATCGGGCACTAAGAATGTCAGCGGGGTCAAAATCATTGTCCTCTGCAATAGATAACTGTCCAAAGAAACCAGTAGGGTCAAACGAGATTAGTACGAATTGCACGACAACCGTGAACAGTTGGTGTTGAATAGTATGATCATTACCGTAGTGTTTACTGAGTTCTGGCAAAACGCTTCGTCTACGCAATTCATTCATCCCCTCAACTGTGTTAACAATCAAGTTCGCTCCTCCCGACTTCAGCTTCTTCGCCGCAACGAACTTGACGTTCGTCACTTTCGCGTCTGTGTCATCATCTACGGGATTCATCGCATCCAAAGTTTTTTGGAGGTGAGCATTGGCCTGTTCCACGATTTGTTTTTCGGTCATCTTCGCGAAGATATCGTCTCCAGATGGGCCCGTGTTCAGGGGCTTGATGATGAGCTTACGCTCAGCCATGTCTCTGCGTGCTATGGTGTCTGCGTGTTGTGATGGGAGGGTACATCAGGAAACAAGTCTCCAGCCTAGAGGACCATTGAGTCAACCATAGTGAATATGGTTGCCTAGAGGACACTAAGGTATGAACTCTATCGGGTTAACTTTGGCAAAGGTTCAACCCCAAACCTTCATTGAGGATGCCTTGAGTTCAACTCAAAGTAACTTCAGTCATACTAAAGGTATCTCAAGTCATACTTAAGAAAGCTCATGCTGCCCTCAAATAGAACATATTTAACTTAGGCCAAATACAAAACCACCTACAGCAGCTCAGTGCAACATACTCCCCATTGAAATCTGTTAAGTGAAACATAAAAAACCTCAAAGATACTTAAAACTCAAATAGTCAACAAATAAAAGCTTAACATGCAATGCATTCAAACATATTACACATAGTAATACAGGTGCTCAGTATAACATTGTACGGAATGTAACTGAATACATTAATACTACCAGATAAAATAATATAAACATCAGGATAGCGGGACAGCCATTTGTGTCCACCACCTTGTCAAACCATCACTTCGAGTACTCGTCATCTGTGAGGTAGTAGTCAGTCGTATTTGTTGCTATCCGGTGAGTAGTCAAGAGACATCATTCTCATCTGTTGAGGAATTGTTGCCTCTTGAGGTAATCATCGTCAGCGTCAGGCGGCGAGCAGCCGCCGCACCCACAGAGCCCGGACCGCCATTGAGTCGGATCGTCGTTAAGGCGGGGTCGTTGAATCGGGTCGTCATTAAGGCGGGGTCTTCGTAGAGTCGGGACCATCCTCGAGGCGGGGTCGTCGTCGGAGGCGGGGTACGTAGAGTCGGGACCATCCTCGAGGCGGGGTTGTCGTCGGAGGCAGGGTAGTCATCAGAGGCGGGGTGGTCATCGAAAGACGGGGTTATCGTCGAAGGCGGGGTGGTCGTTAAGGCAGGTTCATAATTAAGGCAGGGCGTCATTCAGGTAGGGTCATCGTCAACGCGAGGTAGTCATTGAGGCGGGGTCGTCATTCAGGCGGGGTCCGTCGGAGTCCGGAGTCGTCATTATAGCGGGGTAGTCATTGAATCGGCGTCATTGAGGCAGGGTGTCGTTAAGGTGGCGATGTCATTAAGGCGGGGTCATCCTTGAGGCTCTGGACAACAGATTATTGAGGAGGTAGTCGCTGTCGGAAAGTAGTTGTAGTTGCGTGCATACCTTTGTCTTAGTGAGCAGGGAGTAGGAATGAGATGGTGGTTGAAGGACAAGGTAAAATGATCGGGCACGCAAACAAAACCCAATGAACACGTGATGCCTACGTGGCATCGGTTGCATGTCTGCTAGGCAGAGAAGGGAAGGGAGCGGCAAATAGAATGAATTCAGCCTGACAAGAATTGATGTTGAATGTGAGGACGACGGTAAACATAGAGGACTTACCGCAGTGCGAAACGGTCCAGAGCATGTAGCGTAAGATACCACGCGTCGACAACACCTCCCAACAATGGGCCCACAAAGCCCTGCTCAAGGTCGGCCTGGCTCTGAGTGGGCCCACGGTTGGGCGTGGTGTCGCGGGGTGGTCGTGGCTGCAGACATAGCGAACATGATTGCTTAGACAGGGAGAATTAAAACAGAAAAGAGAACGCACAGCGCAATGCTGCCCGTCTGCAGACGGAACAGCACCCATCTCCCCAGCCTTTGCTCTTTCAGTGCCCTCTGGGGGTGCAGCAGGACCGTCGACGTCGCATGCAAGTGAGGACGACGCCTGACTCGAGAAAATGCTGCCTTTTGGAAGGGCTTATGCAGAAAGGTCCCCAGTCTCGGCGTAGAGGCAACATATCACGGGCTGAGGTGGCCGCGTAGGGCGAGATATGGTTGATGATGGTGGTAGGAGGGAAGGAGTAACGACTCCGAACAGTGCTTGATCACTGTTCGGATTTGCGGTCCGAGTAGCCGCCGCCAAATCTGGGAGACGACGACGACAATTGTCAGTGTACGGCGGCTTTGGAAGGCCTGTGATTTTGCGAGATCAATTACCGACATTTGATTGATGAATCTACGATGTTACAGAGAAATGAAGACAGACGAACATACAACTTACCAGTACCCGATGAGAGGTCGTGCGAGAGATACTTGTCCGAGCAACTACAATGTGTTGCTCGAGTTCAGTCCCCGAATTTTAGCTATTATGAGTACATACCATTGTTGAATGTATATCAAGTCAGAAATCTGAACCTCCGAGGCAGTGTAGCGCGCTGGAGCGCGCGATTTCAGGTTAAGTCCATCGTATACTATCTACGTAAGCTCAATTCTACATCTGCATGCAATAGAATTACAAAAGAATTAATTGCTCCATCTAATATACATGTCCTGCATTGAATTCCGATATTCATGACGCTACTCCGAGCCCGTTGTCGCTGTCCCGAACGTCGACGAGCTCGTTCCGTCGACGATCGGAGTCATCGGTCCGGACGATCCGAACAGCGATCGAAGCTGTTCAGCGTCGTTCTCCTTTCTCTTACTACTACTACAACCATCTGGATACCCGCGACCGACTTTGCGTCGTCGCCCGTCACAGAGATCGACTCTGCGTCGTCTCTCCCTACCACACCGCCAACATAGGAACGTCGACCGCGTAAGCCCTTGACAGCAGGCAGCAATTTTTTCCTCCATTTCTAGAGGACGACGGCAACGATGGGAGGCGGTCCGGCGATGAGCCTGTAGACAGAGGAGAATTCTCTGCGGCGGAGTACATACGAACTCGGGCTACACAGGTGCGGCCTTTTTATTTGTATTCCCAGTTCGAGGCCGCAGACGACTTTTCCAACGACGACGACAACGGCGCCGCCACCACCACCTGGCCTATCCCCTGCCTTCTTCCTTCCTGATCCGTCGGCTCCCCAGTCCCCTACCGCCATTTTCTGCACTGTCTGTGCGCTTTTCTTTTATTGCTGGACCCTCGAAACGTCACAATTGCGGTCTCCCATGGTTAGGGAGACCGACTTTGTGTTCTCCTTCTGGCCGTCTCTGACGGATTGTTTGCGGGCTTAAAGAGCCCCAACGGCCCCGCTGGACGCGTAAGCCCTCCAACGAGGCCGCAGATCAACGAAGCAAGGACGACGTTGCTCTGGAAGTCTCGACGCACGAGACAAGAACAGCTCTTTTTGCCCGCGGAGGTGCGTTTCAACCATTCTTTTCATTCAGTGAACTAATGTTATCTAGTCACGCTCTCTTCCCCGCGGGATGCCCCAGTCCTCCCACGAGGCTTTATATGAACGACACGAGGAAACCGAACCCAGATCTCCGCGCAAATCCCACTCGTCCGACAACGGCGCCTTTCTTTCACCACCACTCTAACAACCATCGTTCGTTCCGACGGCGGTCTTCTTGTATCTGCTCCTGGATTTTCTCAAACGCGGGACTACCCATACTCCGGCTGTTGTTCGAGCCTGTGGGAAGTAGAGCAAAAGTTGTGCATGATGAGTAGTAACTCGTCTTGCGTGCCCAGGTGCGTCTTTGATGGAATGTTCCCGTCCGGTGTACTTACCCAATGTCGTTCGCCTTTCCGCATAGCCCTGGCCCTACGCGCCCAACACATCAGCTGTCCGACGAGACGAGAGGGCGCAGCAATAAGGAAAACTTGCGCAGCCTGCACCTGTTCCCGTAGGTGCATCATCTTCTCAATTCGCTGTTCGCTACTTACCCAATACTTTTTAGACAACGAGATGATCCCGGCCCGCTTTGTCCTGTCGGTTTATCCACGAGTACTTATAAGTGGCAGCTTGTCGCCGCCGTAGCAGGCTCTTCCAATCACAATCGCAATCCGACGTGAATTCCGCCTCTTGACTGCTGTCCATGTTTATTTAACCCCGTCCCCATTCCTAGAGAGTGCCGACTCACAGCGGACAGCCCCACGGTAGTTCCGTCTTGTCTTCGATATCATTAGTTGAGCAACGACGGACGCGCATATATGCTGCCGGGAGCACGGCTTGAGTTGTGCCAGTTGAGAAGCGCAGGTAAAGTTAGGCTCCTGTTTGTTTATGCAGCCATCTTTCGAGTGGGGTATGGCTAGCATGTTGTCATATGCAAGCCGCCTCGGCGAAATACATGCTTAGTCCTCAGGCTGTTAAAGTCTAATGTGACAAGTCAGTTTCAAAGAAACTTGAGTTGTGCGGAGTAAGTAACTGTGGTGATATATACCTTTGAGCAGACCAGAGTTAGCAGGAGTAAGGGAATGTAATGTTATAGTCTTCCAAGTTAGCAAGAGTTATCTAGAGTTGAGCACTGTGAAACTTCATGCTTTAAGTGATCTCCAAGTCAGCTCAGCCTTCTCAAAGCAACTTAAGTTTGCAGTTGCTGTGCCCTAAGCATTGAGATGGCCAAAGATACCTTGGGACACCTCAGCGCCCTCTGGTTAATCACTGTGACAGTGATTAACTCAGGCAGCCTCTGGCCCACAGGCCATTTCCTGATGTAGTCGTAGATGAATAGGCGGGTTGGGTGTTGTTCCACGTCTGTGAGGATGGCATGTTTGTCGTCTGAGTATATGAACGCGATCCTATGATGTCTGCGAACGTGGGGGCAAGCGTCGGCGTGGTCTCCTTGTCTTCGGCAATGCGTTCAACGGTCTCGTAGAGCTGGTCGGCCGCGACGCTGATGGTGTCAACCGAGCATTGTATAGATTCTAGATGATCCTGCTGGGCGGCGAGGCCCTTCTCTAGAGACTTGGATAGGATGCAGAGGTCCCGGTAATGGTCTTGGAGGAGTACGGCGGTAGCATTTAGTCGCAGCGCGTCCGTCTCCCTCACGACCGCCGTCTCGGACTCTAACAGTTCAGCAATGGCGGAGAAAATGGGAGCATACTTCGCATGGGCTGCTACAGAGCCGACCCATTCTTTCTTAATGACCATTGCTTTCAGCGCATGTACCGCCTCATCTCGTATCGACATCCTCTCTTCCTCTGGTGGTCCTGCCTGCGGTAGAAACCCGACTTTCCTGAGCCTCGCACGCGCTGGTTCCGACCGTAGCGTTGTTGCTTTTTCATCTTTTCCGGCAGGGTCTATGTTGTCTGGTGGTTCATCTCGACTTGTCGGAGCTGTGGAGCTCCGTGTAAACGACATATGCCGTCCTTTTTATTGTAGTAGTAGATGTGAGCACTGTAAATACGCGTATTTAAGCTTGACCCGTTGCAGCGACTTCCCGTCGAGTTGGTGTTATTAACCGTGGGAAAAAAAGTGCTGGTGGTGGTAACGGATCAAGAAGCGTCTGGCAACCTATTAAAGCGCATACTTCACCTTCATTTTCCCAAAATCACCCATCATGCTCAGTATCCCTCAAGAACTGCTCGACGAAATTGTCGCCTGGCTGTCCGATGACCGCCCGTCCCTCAAGGCACTGGCGTGTACAGCCCAGTGTCTCCAGGCCTCCTCGCAGAAGCTTCTATTCCACGAACTGGTGTTGTCGCCAAACGCTCGGTCGCCCTCGAGTTACATCCCTCTTCTCGAGATGTCACCCCACATACTATCATATGTTCACCGACTTCGAATTGTTGCCGCCGCGTTCTCCAGCCATATGACTCCTTGCAAGCACCTATACATTCATGAGGACGAGTCCCTAGGCCGACTCATACATGCGCTCACCAATGTGGATAACATCGAGCTGATGCAACTAGTTAGTTTAGGCGCCTTCGTTGGCCCAGGTGGCCTTCTTCCCGCCATAGCGTCTCTCAGAGTCCGCAAGCTGAGTCTGAACACAGTTTTCCTTCCAACTCCCCAATCTTTATTCACCGTTCTTTCCTACTTCCCTGTGGTTTCGTCGCTTCGATGTCATAACGTGCAGGCGATGGGCACATCTCCCTCACTCGACTCTGGGAATCGACACCTCACCGAATTGTTTCTTTCGGCGGGCATGGTATCATCGCCCCTTGGTGTTTGCCTGTTCAGTAACGCTGCTAGCGGATGGTTGCAGTACTTGCGCAGTCTCACCGTGGAGAGCTATTCCGCCAGGGACCTCTTCATCATCTCAGGACTCATTCCCCAACTGCCAAATCTCATCACATTAGCGATTAAAAGTCCCGTGGGCGACGTTAGCCATCCACGCAGTACGTCTCCTTCCGTGTGTCTCCCAAATGATTCACTCACTCGAAGAACAGCGCAGCAACGATTGGCGGTGGAAATACCTGTCTTCCCATTACAAAACATCAGGTCACTCCACCTGTCTCTTCCTGGCTTCACTTCCTCTTGGACGGGATGGTGGCTCAGCCACTTGACCGAGGCGGCGGCCGTCGGCTTGGAGTACCTGGCAATTGATTTCACGTATGCGGATGCGCGTGCGGCGTCGGAGGCCCAGCCTTCAATGGTTGTGTGGAAGGACAAGACTTTGATGCGTCTTCCAAAGCTCAAGTCGGTGAATATGAAGACAGTTATAGCTAGTCGATGAAAGGATTTGAGTGATACGGCCTACTAATAGTCGTGCATATTTCACAAGTTTCCTGTAGTTATACATTAACCGTGTTAGTGTGGACGCGCCTATTTCAGGTCACATGCATCACGGGCCGCGATCCGACCCGATGCCAAACTTGCCTTCAACCATCATCTTTTTTCCTACAACCTTTCACAGTGGTCCGTAGCGCGTGTCCGCCGTCCAGTCAAAAAGCCTCTTGTAATTCTAGGCCTACGCGCCTACAGTAGCGCACACTTTGGAATTGAACACGTAAGCAATGTTTCTCCGCAATAATACGGAAACCTACTGACATGCTGACCTCTCTTACAGACTCGGCCTTGTCGTCGGATCACCCCCTTCCCGTCTTTGTCTAACTCAGCGGATTCGCGTCTTGTACGGGTTCGCATTCCGAGGGGATCTAATCTACAGTGTACTGCATCAATTAAAACCATGGATCTGGACTTTCCCATCAAGATTCACCTCGTTACCTCGCGTTCCGGCGATGTAAACGGACCGATTGTCATACGGCTATCTCTGTTAACGATGGTTGAGGACAGTTGGAGGTCCTTCACCAAATGGCGTCTAGCAACACATTAGGGACAGTCAAAGTGGTCGGTTATGAGTCGATTAGGTAGTCGGTTACATCTGTCGGTTAGTGTTGTGTGATCGACTTCAGAAATCGTAATCGGGGCGTAATCGCGAATCGACTCCAGAGCCGCTTATGCCATGTAATCGTTTCTCTCTAATCGTTGGGCTTGCTTATGTCAAGCTATGTTATCCTCCTCAACAACACACTCTGCTTGTATGGTTGCAAATGGTCCTTGGGTGTTGGGATCCATGGCCTCAACAGGTCCACCTACTGTTCATCATACGGTACTCCCACCTATAGTACTCATTCTCGTCGCCGTGGCAAGGCAGCCACCTCAGAGCCCTCCCACAGCCCTCGGATTAGGCCCTTTGTACACTCACATCGAGCTGTGCATAGCATGGTAGTAGGAACAAGTAGATTATAAGCCAAAGTAATCGACAAGGTGAGAGGGCGGTCAAACGATACGCGGTTATGCTACGATTAAGGTCTCAGAATCGAGCAGTAATCGCGAGCATGATCGGCTAGCTAATCGACCCATAACTGAGCACTTTGACTGTCCCTATTTTATCCGCGTCATCTTGGAGACGTTTAACTTTCGACTACGCGACCAACAAGTATGACCTGGCTATCAATTAGGGAATTCATCAGCCTTATTCCGTCGTCGTCGAAGCATATTGCCAATACTCTAGACTCAACGTGAAAACTCGACCAGGTAGGTTTGATTTATGCTGACGTCTTTCGTGCGTTAATTGAACGAGTGTCCTCGGTAGGGTCTGACAGGCCTAGCTGTAAAAGTACCTATTCTACAGTGCTTATAAGCAGTAAGGCTTTTGTTAAAAATACTGCTTATAAGCACTCAGTTCAGAGTAACCCTAGAGTAACCCTAGGGCTCTCAGCATACCCTAGACTGGGTGCATCCATTTATTGCATTTATTCATTTTTCGTTGGCCTCCCAAACGGGGTCGCGAAAATTGTACGGCATTTCCCGAGTTATTCCCACGGTCTATCAAATCATGCGCTGGGCGCCCTGGCGCCTCCTGCTGGGCGGGCTCTGGGCCTCCTTATGGCTTACTGCTGCTTGCTATGAATATCATTGTGCTCTAGGCAGTCCCCACACATTTTTTTGGCATTCAAACAGCCCAAATTGCGCTGGATGCGCCCAGATGTAGCGCATTCCGGGGGTTTCCGGGTATATTCCCACGCTCTCCGTGCTTGGCGGGTTGGTGGGTTTGGTTGCTGCTCGGGCCACCGGCGGGCCACAATTCTCTTAGAAATTTGACTCTGGTAGTTTGTAGAGCTGTACATCTTAAATAAATGCTTGTTGACTACAATCCAAGTATAATTGGGCTGGATGCGCCATCCTCGGTGGGATGTAGCGCTCTCCCGGATCTTCAGTCCGATGTTCCGGATTTGCTTGGTCTACCCAGATGACGTACTGACGATCATGACGCAGTGGGATAAAGATAGAATGCACACATCGGGTATCCGGGTATGATTATGCCGCCTGGAAATACAACTACTCGTTCTACGCGATGGCGGGACCCCGACGTCGTAAGAATACACCGAACAAGGTCTCATGAATGCTTTCGACCTCCTCCAAGTGAATTCGGGGTAGGAAAGTTACTCGTGATTTTGGTCCGTATAAAGTTCGTAGACCCGGAGTAATTCTTGAATAAATCGAAATCAGTCGGCGGGCAGCGCTCGGGACGGCGGGGCTCGGAGCGCCCCCCCAAAAATCTGTAAATTTACCTTTAAATGTGTTGCATTTAGGCGCGCTCTCAATCGGGGATCAGCACAACGTGAAAAAACGAAGTTGGTTTAAAGTTGGTACAACTCGAAATGCAATGTACATGCATTACGCAGTTGTACCCCTTACCTCTCTTCATCCACTGTATCTCACCTCGATTTCGCCTTTTCCCGGACACTTGCCTGGGATTTACTCTCAAGGTACGTGGCCATGTCCTGGCACTAAAATAAATTACATTCACTCCGTCGTCCTGCTCCACAGACGCTTGCAAGCCGCATGCATCTCAAACACGTCGCGACATCCGAATCGCACAGTTTTTTTCAACCAGCTCCATTACATACCACGGGGACGCTGTCAGTGTATGCTTGTAAGTTCTTCCTGCCAATCTGTCTCTCCCCGCCCTCTAAATCAGCGTCCGCCGCCGCCAAAGTCGTCAACAATGATGCCGTGCCAAATTTGGCATGCTCTCTCTCTCCTCTCACCACCACGACGATTCTCGTTCCCGTCTTTTCTCTCGGAGTCTCTTGGCTCGACCATCCCTCCCTCACCAGGGATGCGTCTACCATTGCTCTTGCCCGCCGCTCTCGCTTCCGCGTCCATTTGGACGACATTTTCGCCGTCATTTCAAGACAATCAAGGCCAACACGGAACACGACGTTCACTCGCACCGAAGGCGCAAGGGGTACGGAGACTGCTGGGGACTGCTGTAGAGAATCCATGGGCGTTACAGAGCTGGAGACCGTTGTCGTTGTCGTCTGCTGGCGACAACGACAAGCGAGGTGCGTATTTTCCACATCTTCAGTGCCTCCTTGCTCATGTTCTGGGATCCTAGCCCCTTCTTCGGCACGCCACTAGGGCCTCTTGTCAGCGTAAGCCCTGGTCGACAGGCGGCCATCGATATTTCCGGGCAGCGCAAGCCACAGCCGCCGCACATCTGCGCAACAGGCAACGGCGAACAAAACGACGACGACAGTAAACAAAACGACAGTCGATTCCCCTCCGCGTACCAAGCATAGCCGTCCGCCACCATCGAATCCCCCTCGCTAAAGGGTAGCCTCAGGAGGTTCGAATCCTCCGAGGGGGAATACATCTATGACTCCACGATTCCTGACAGCGCCGGCAACGATACGCACGGATCATTCTCTCCTCAAGACTACTCCTCCATCCTCTCCGCCCATCTCTGAATCATGCCGGACATCGTTGGGAATGCTACGCACGGACCATGGTCCGTGCGCAGCGATGACGTGGGGCTGCGCGTACACCCCAACCTTGCCGCCCGAGGCTACTCCACTATACGTCCCGTATACCGGACGAAGAATGACATTTTAGAGAGGACACTCGATACGTCCCTGCGAAAGCGAGAGCAACCGAAGCACCGCGCAGGCCACTGGCGATCAGCTATGCGGCAGCACCCTCTATCAACGCCTCCTCCTACCGTTTGTGCATGACAACATGCCTTTCTTACTTGCTCTCGCTACGCTATCCCCATGTTTCCAGACCTGCCGTACTTTTTTTGAGCCTGGTATGCGAGGCGCGCAATTGCGCGCCTCGCGCCAGTCCAAAATACAACAACGGCTGTTCAGCCTGTTCTTATGAGCTCATTCATACACTCATTCAATTATGCTAGCTTTGCCCGCCGTTTGCAGCGTTCCAAGCGCGACTTTCTGCCTACGTGCTAAATTTAGCACAGGTTTCCGGATTGGGGCAATTCTTTTATTACACGTGGTGCCGTCGTATTGTTAATCAAGGCCTTTGACCGCATTAGGACGATACCAGATCCTGCAGATAACGAATATGGGAGTTTTGGGCAGCGGGTGGGATGCAGTGCTTATAAGCACATGAAAAGGTGCTTATGAGCCCTGTGGGCTAAGTGCTTATAAGCACTGATTCTGACAAGTAGCTTTGTGCTTGTAAGCACTAATTATCCTATAACACCACTGCCATGGTTGGGTCTGAATGATGTGCTTCGTCGTGCGGTCACCTGCGGAGGCTGCCCTGCATTCCGATGCGTCTCAGCGTTAATCCGTTAGTGCATCTCCTTCGACTACTACTGCATCTTGCATCTTGCAACTCCTTCTCACCTAAATTCAGAACTGAGCATGTCTGCGGCCAAGTGTTTGTTCCCATAATCCGCCCAAAAAACTCTGCTGGTAATCCATGGCAACCTTCGGTCCGAGGCGGATGATATCGTTCATCTGGTTCAACCTGGGGTCGTCCACCTCCGCGCTGTCAGTGGTCGCGACCGGGAGATTTGCGTGTATGGTAGGGTGCCGCGGAAAACGACTCTAAATCGACGTCTGGGCTGTCTGCGATTTGTATATAACATGGACCTGTTCAACACGATGGATCATCAACTTCTGCAGTCGACACACAGTCTCTCAGACGACTTCTTTGCATATACATCATGTCTCTTTCCTCTGCCCCCGACTTCTTCTTGACCCGTGTTGGCGACGAACTCGCCATTCGCCAAGGTCACCCTACTACGCCTTCTCCAGATACGCCAAAGAACCGTATCCTGGTTGTGGGCGGTGGTGTTACTGGCTTCACAGTAAGTGTTTAATGCTTTACTATTCTTAGTGACTTGACTAATCATCTAACCAGACTGCCTGGGCTCTTTTGGATGCCGGCTACGATGTTACGATCGTCGCCGAGCGTTGGGCAGATCCCAAAAACAGAATTACATCTCAGATCGCGGGTGCACTTTGGGAGTTCCCGCCAGCCGTTTGTGGAAAGCACACCGATGTACGCAACTTCAACTTCATGGCTTCGTTTGTGTTCTTACCTCGCACCGCAGGTCATCTCCCTCCACAACTCGAAACGCTGGTGCATGACCGCCTATCGCGCTTTCGACAAACTCCAGGAGATCATGCCACGCACCGAGTACTTCGACCACGGCATACAGCTGCGCATGGCCAACTTCTTTTTCGACCAGAAGATGGAAGATATGCCTGATCGTGGTCAGCTTGACAAGTTTGAGGAGATCATGGCACAGAAAGATGTAAGATACTCTTCCTGACTGTATGCCAATATGGATCCTAACACATATTCTAGATCAAAGGTGTCCGGCGCGATGCCAACATTGTACACGAACTTGAAGTCAACCAAAAGGCTGGCGTGGTCGATGCTTACCAGCACCTCGCCCCAGTCATCGATACCGATGCCTACATGCACTGGTTGCGTTTCGTCCTCGTCTGCAAAGGTGCAGTTATGGAAACACGCCGTATCAACGGCGATCTTCTGGATCAAGAGGAGGAGCTACTCGCCGAGTACGGTGCTGATGCCATCGTGAACGCGACTGGCTTGGCCGGTCTCGAGCTCGCCGGTGACGCATCTGTCTATCCACTTCGCGGCGCCCTCATCCGAGTCGTCAATGACGGAACCAAGTTCCCGAAAGTGACTGAAGCTCTCGCTGTCACTCATGACGATACTCGAGGCGAAGACGAGGACATTGTTTTCATTGTTCCCCGCAATGACAACACGCTCATCCTTGGAGGTACGTTTATACTTCTTTAAAAAATTTAGTGCCTCAAGCTGACTTACTTTCCTTAGGATTGGCCCAGCCTCATAAATATGAACTCGATCTTACGCTGGACAGTCCTGAGATTGTACGCATGCGTCAGCGCTGCAATCACTTTGTACCTGGGCTGGAGAAGGCGGAATACGATGCGGATGCGCCCTTGGTGCAAGGTCTTCGTCCGTTCCGTGGCTCTAATGTACGCGTTGAACGAGAGCTTCGCTCACGCAGCGACGGGTCCAGTAGCCGTATTGTGCACTTTTACGGACAGGGCGGTGCTGGGTTCTCACTGTCCTTCAGGTGCGCGAGCGACGTGTTGGAGCTGATCAACGAAATCAAAAAAGGCCTGCCCGCTACAATGATGTCGTGCAGAAGACGGTTCACATGAATACTCTCCATAGCGGCCGACGATAATTTATCACTTATTTATGGAAAACATAGGGATCAATGAGAAATCTGAATCTACTAGTGGTGCTGTTGGGAGATTCTAGTCATCATGATCAAGAAACAAGACCTTCAAAAGCTCAAGAATCATCCGATATACATAACCTCCCAGTGCGCTAGCCGCCACCAAATGACCACGATCCACAACGTCTCCAAGCCGAACCGTGGCGCCAGACACCTGCAAAATCTTCAACCCCAAAGCGCTGCCACCCAGAATCACGGGTACGATGAAGACGCTCGGGAGATGCCTCATGCCGAATTGGGAGAGGGAGTACAAAAAGTGCTTCCCGGGGTGGAAGCTGTCTGACATTGCCAAGCAGAGAGGGAGAGAGAGGATGCAGATCGGGCCAAGGAGTATGCCACTGCCGATGAGGGTGGCGTAGAAGACGGAGAGGGATTGGCCGTGGGGTATGGTGGCGATGGAGAGCAGGGCGTAGCCGAGTAATGTGAAGGCGGCGTAGATGACGGTAAGCACGAGGACGCTTATGGCCCATAGTGCTATGATCTCTGCGATGAAGACCGGCGTCCATTTGCGCGCGGGATGTGTTTCCGTTTGGGGAGGAGAAGCGACTCCTGTCTCAGAGCTGGCTGAGTCGGATTGAGGCTGAGTAGGAACTGGAGTGGACATGGTGGGCTAAGTTTAACGGCAAGACTGGAAGGTTATATATGAGAATCTTGCCTTAGCGAGTCACTGTTCTACTGGTGCAGCGTTGAGGTAAAAGAATCGGAAGAAGGCCTTGTCATGTTCGATTTGGGTGTTGAGATGAATTTGAGGCTGTGGCCTTCAACTTCTCGTGGGTGAGGCAACAATGAATTCTAGGGCAGCGGTCTCATAATCGAAGCGTGTAAGTGGTCTGATAGTCACAACACGAGTGCACAGGATGCCATATTGATAGGACACATCGAAGATTGAATGAACATGTATTAATTCATCACAGAGCTGAGATGCCGCTATACACGCGCTAATAACAGTACGTGCACTACCCAGCGGACTTTCAGTGGACGCCACACCTTTAGGCTTTAGAAGGGATACTACTATCCCATGATTCCGCCTCTGGAAGACTCGAAATTTTTTTCCTACTTACTTACACTGTCTTGCTCTAATCGTCGCTAGGCTGTGAATGACACTTGTTACACCTTACAACAATGCGAAATTCATAGAGATTCACAGTAACTACATTGTACGGCCAAGAGCATTAAGTTCTACAAGTGTGGGCCTTGCACGCTCTCAACAACGTCCAATGGATGCGCAGAACAATATACATCATCTAATGATCTCATAAACCACTTCACAAATGACTCCGCCTAGCCCGCTGGCTGCTACCAAGTGGCCCATATCCACACGAGTCCCGTCAGATGAGGACTGCCCCAGAATCGTCAACCCCAAAGCGTTACCGCCTATAAACACGGGCGTCATGAAGATGCGCGGAACATATTGCATCCAATACTTGGCAACTTTGTATTGGGAATAATAGGCTGATAAGAAATTGTCGAACACATATTCATACGTGAGTTCGGATGTGATGCAGACGAGTGGGATGAGGATGGTCCCACCGATGAGGGACGCGTAGAAGACGGAGAGGGCGTGGCCGTGGGGGATTGTGGAGATGGAGAGCAAGGCGTAGCCGAGGACTGTGAGAGCGGCGTAGCCAGCGACGAGGAGGATGAAGATTAGGCAGCACTCGGCTACGCCGCGCGCTGTCCTTAGGATGAATAAGTAGACGTTCGCTCGGGAGGGGCCTATGCGCTCTGGCGTGAAATAGTAAGAGGAGTCTGAGGCGTCCATGGTCGTTGGTAGTTGAGAGATGGAGTAAACACGTATATATATGCGCCCTGACGTGCATAGCCCCGAGTGTGGCGCTGGAGCGGAGGGAATGTGCCCGGTTGGGTAATGAAATCAAGATAGGGTGGCAGACACCGGTTACTCCTTAATATGAGGTCGCCTCAAAGTAATTCAACAGGCAGGAAGTAGAGTTCAGAATCAACGTATATGAAGATGGCAGTGTAGATCCAAGTATGTCACATCTTCGTAAGCGCTTCAGTCACAGGCCTCAGGCTCCTTCCTTCTGCGATCACTCAAGAGTCTCCTTTGACCAACGACGCGACATTCTCCCTAAGAAACGTCAGCTTAGGCCTCAAAACCAGTGCACTCTTGTGAAAGCGGTGCCGCAGTTTACTTATAATGGAAGCATATTCCACAAATCGACGCGCCCATACTCCTTGCCTGGCTCAGTCCCGACCTATTTTCGACGCCGATATGATCCCTACATAAGGAACCGGGGGACACATATGCGATGCTGCCACCGGCTTGACCGGACACTACGGCCCTGAACGGTGGCATCTTGAACAAAACTCTCGTCTTGCCCACCTCAATCCCAGCGTCAAGTCATACTCCTTTCATTTTCTCAAATTTTCTTTCCATGCTCACTTACACAAGATTGCTAGCCTGCAAGCGACCATCGGAGATGGTGCAGCCAACATTAGCGCCTCTGATAACACCTTGAAGCTTGAAGGCCAGTTGCAGTGCGCGCTAGCTCGGGGTTCGATTCCCCATAGCCGATGTTTAACATGCAGTTGGCGTTCTTGTTCTTTTTTTCTTGCTCAGGCTACTGGTGAATACTGACGAAGACTGTTCACAGTTATGCGTCATATTCCTCTCCTACGATCTTCCTGGATGCATTCACATCCCACATAACGCCGTGTACTAATAGAGAATGGTCCATGTATATCTACCATCGAATGTTAGTACACTAGCTTCGCAGTCCCAGTCGAAATAAAGCAATGCTTCCCTAATGGCAAAATCCCTCATATCAAATTCTTACGTCGTTCTCTCTCATCAAAACAGCCGTCTGCTCTGAGTCGCTCTGTGCCCGCGCTTTGTAGTTCTAAGTTTCTTCTCCCAGAACGATATTGTTAGGGTTTGAAGGTTAGGTTACTTAACCAGTTAATAACTGGTACTTAACTGTAACTTAACTGCATATACTGTAGTGTTTCGACCATAGGTTCGCGGCCTGTGACGCGATATGCCGCGAACCTACAGTGAACAGCTTCGTATCCAGGCACAACCCCGGGAATTACCTGATTTGGACTGTCCCGCCGCAGGCGGGACCGAAAATTTCCGCTTTTGGAAGGGTGTGCCTGACCCAGAGGCACCGTGACGCGATATGGGATATATATAGGTTCGCTTCGCGACCCGGCGTGACCCGATATGCGAATATCCGGTCGAAACGCTACAGTAACCGCTATAGCAGTTAAGATTCTTAACCGGTTATGCAGTTACCAATGGTTAGGTTAGAGGTTAACAAAAATCTCACCAAAGGATTAACCTTGACTTAACTGCCTTAACCGGTTATTAACCACCTAACCGATGTAGCGGTTTAACCGGTTATTAACCAGTCATAACCGGTTTAACCGACCAAAACCCACAATTTCGAAAAGAAGAGGCCATGAGAGGGATTGAACCCTCATGCTGCTGTAGAAACACAGCAGGAGCTCATCCATCTGAGCCACAACTGCCGCAAGCTTTATCAATTTTTCAGCCTCATACCCCCTCTCTAGTCATATTCTGATAGGTACAGCAAGTGCATGAGAGCCACATGCCATTTAATGATTAACAGACTCTTGTGAGAATGGTATACTCACTCCGCACACAAGCCGTAATTAAATCATTCAAAGAGATAGTATCCAATACAATATTGGGTGTAACAAAGAGGAAAGAGGTGTAGCAACGCTTTTGGAGCAGGCGCGTGAAGCATAACTATGCAACACGCATGCCGTGCGCCAAAATACGACCCAGCCTCAGCCAAAAAAGGATTGGTGGACACAGCGACAACGAAGGGAGAGGAATGCGCCAACTATTCTGCGGACAGCGCATCGTAGTCACCGTCAATGCCTGCCCGCAGATGTGGTCGCCCACCGAAGCGAGAACAGTCATCCAGGTGTCCGACCGCATATAGCGGCAACAAATCATCCAGGATTTGTCGTCGTGAGGGTGTCGTCGTCAACATCGCTGTGCAGGCGTTATCCCGTTATATAGGCACTGTAGTAACTGTCACTGCCAATCAGTGTTGTCATTAAGGGTTAGGGCCTAATAGTTTTTAAGCCCTTAACAACATTATTAGCTAGGCCTTAAAAATGAAGCTGCTTGTCCATAAGTCTTAAGAACCCTTAAGTACTATCACGTGATTGACCAATACAGAGAGATGAAGAAATGCATGAAGGTTAAGAATGAGGTGGTTCACAAAGATATACAGGTGAAAGAGAGTTCTGAGTAGTTTAAATAGTTATTTGAGGCTCATCAGATGCAGACTCACCTTGTGGCGCTTTGGAAGACTTGAATGACAACTATATAGGGTAAGCTTAAAAACACTTAAAAATATAAGACTTATTAAGACTTATCTTAAGCTTAAGCCCTTAAAGCCCAGGAGGGGGGGTTAATAAGGCCTTATTGACAACACTGCTGCCAATAATACGTAGATTAAAAAATATGCACCTTGAAGACCTTGAGTGCCGGCAGACAGCACAAGGACGAATTCCCAAGTCTCCTCCACCAGTAACAGTCTCCAGTATCATTCTGGAAGATGTGCCGGCGCGTTAATCGTTCTGGTGGTGCCCTTGTCGTCTTCGCAATGACATGGTGCGCACGGATGTGCGGGTGTCGGCATTGGGATTGTAGACTTGTCAGGAGCGTCGGCGTCGGCATCATTTCAGCCTCGTTGCTGGCATAGCTGCTATTGGGATAAATTAGTTCTATGATTAACAGACAGAAAAAATATGCACCTTTGCGACGCCGCCTGCCAGCAGACAGCGCAGCGTCGAGTTCTCCATTCAATCTCCTATGTCCTTTGCCCCACAGGGCTTCTCCGTCATCGTCGTTGAAGATTCGCGGCCTCGTTGGAGGGCTTACGCGTCCAGCGGGGCCGCCGGGGCTCTTCAAGCCCGCAAATTCACAGACAAAGCGCAGAAATGAGTCAGATCGAAGAATAAAGACGCCTGGGACACCCGCGTCCCAAGGTCGAGTCGCGGGGCGCAGGCGTCGTGGGATGGTGGTGGTCTCAGAGAGAGATCAACCCACCAAAAAGCGTCTCGATCACCACTCGGATGATCGGACCGGGTGCTTTTTGGTGGGTTCGTCGTGCTCCAGCACGACAACGGAGAGGATTGAAGGTTTAAAACATTGCAGGATGTGATGCTGCAATGTTTTAGAGTCTTTTATTTTTTGGCTGATTTTTGGCCTATGAGAACATGATACTTGTACTGATAGTACAAGTATTGTAACAGGTGTTAAATTCTGAGCATGGCAGGCGACGATTGATTTGATTTGAGTTAGAATTGATGTATAGCATTGTAAAGTATAGCATGTAGTATAAAACTGGGGAGCCGGAGAGCTTTTCCTTGCGAGAAGACATGATTTTGTAGACACACGATGGGATACTTGCTACGTTAGGCATTTCCAAGTCCGTCAACCATTAAATAACTCCAGACTTAGCTTATATACATGTATTATGATCACCAAAGTATATTCCGATGCTCACGTCTGTAGTCCGAAGCCCTCGTCGTTGTCCCGAACGACGTTAAAGTCATTCCGTTCGCGATTCGGTTCTCGGGCCGATCATCCGAACGGTGATCAAGACGCTTTTCCGTGCTGGATCTCTCCCTCTGACCACCACCACCTCACGGCGCCTGCGCCCCGACGACTCGACCTTGGGACGCGGGTGTCCCAGGCGTCTTTATTCTTCGATCTGACTGTTTTCTGCGCCTTTTCTGTGGATACGCGGGCTTGAAGAGCCCCGGCGGCCCCGCTGGACGCGTAAGCCCTCCAACGAGGCCGCAAAACTTCAAGGACGACGACGGAGAAGCCTCGCACGGCGGAGGACTCAAAAGATTGACTGTGGAAGTCGATGCCGCCTGTCTGCAGACAGGCGGCGTCACGAAGATGCGTAGTTTTTCTTTTTTTATTCTTCCAGCGAATTTACTGACTACAACAGGACGAATTGATGACCAGCAGGACCACCCAGAGTGCGACGATTGTCGCCTCTGTCACGCTGACGATTGTCAGGTGTCCTCGACCTCTGCTTGACTGCGCAGCGCCCCACAATAGGGCTGAACAGCGCGTAAAGCCCGTTGCTAGGGCCACAACGCCCTAGCAACGGCCATCGACAGACGCGTAAGCCCCCAAATGGGCAGCAAACGACGACGACGATGGATCGCGACTTCTCAGCAGCCGCGAGGACGACCGCGCCGAGCAAGAAAGCCTCCAGGACAAGAGGCAACGATTTGAGAGTCGGGCTGGATGGCGTCGCGGACGCATCCAGCCCAGAACGGTGCGTGTTTTTTTCGCTTTTCCATTCATAACTGACCAGCAATGCTGTAGGAAGACGGCGACGGTCTTCAAGCGGCTGGATCAGCCTCGCGCCATCTCAGGTTGATGTTTGGCGGGCTTGGAGGGCGTGGTGCACGCATTCAGCTCAACCGGTGCGTATTTTTTTGCTTTGTGTTGCAATACCTCTCATTAATTTTGACCTCTTACTTCCCAGTTTTCACGACATAGAGGGCTCGCGTCGCTGACACCATTTGGCGTTATCCTCTTTTGCCGTTCCTGCCCGGCAGTGTCGCATTTTTGGTGCACGGTATGCGCGTTGCATAGTTATGCTTCGCGCGCCGGCTCCAAAAGCATGACTATGCCTGTGTCCCTTCAGGAAGGACTGTACGGGGCTGTCGAGGTGCTTTTCATGTTGGATATAACCACTGCACATTTGTGTGGTGTGTTGTCTTACTGAAAAAATCTCTCGACTATGTCTGTTAATCATTATTGTTGTATACAGTTACACTAGTATTGACATGAATGACATTGGCAATAAAACTGATCTACAGTGCTAGAATTTGCGGCGGCAGTGGCTCAGTAGCTAATGAGTCATATCTAACTAATTTGTAAGGTATGTGGGCGTTCAACCCCTCCTGCTGCCCTTTTTGAGGCAAATCTATCTGGTTAAACCGGTTCGTAACCAGTTATAACCAGTCTAACCGATTCTGCAGTTATAACCGGTTATAACTGCTAACCTAACTGGTAAATTAACCGGTTAGCGGTTAATTGCAGTTAGCGTCAGTTACAGTTATGGTTAACAGACATCAGCGAATTCGGTTAAGGTTACAGTTACAGTTAATCTGGCTCAGAGGCTCTAACCGTAACCTAACCTAACCTCAAAACCCTAGATATTGTATTGTCCAATACGGAATCTCAAGTACGCGGACTCCTTGGGTTATGAAACACAGGCTTTCACTCTTCGTGGTGCAAGTCCCATTGGGGTTTAGTTTTCGATGGCCAATGAGAGGAGTGAATAAGATGCATTTTTCGAGATGGACTCAAATTGGAGCTCCTCCAAGTCATTCTCGCTGACAATCTCATCTCCCTCAACGATCACTCCGAGGGATGACAAAAACCGTACTATTAGTTATTTGTGAAGGACTGAATTTGGTACCACTTTCAGCTGTTTTGATACAATCATAACTTTTCCCACAAAGAATGACTGAAATTGGTGCCCTCTCCTCGAAATAACTAGAATTGGAACGATAGGTGCGCCCTCCCCGCTATTTCCTTATCTGGCAGGATGGAGGTTCGCTTGAATGTGGCGCAATTTGCGCGGATTGCTGTTTTCCGGTTAGGATAGGGTTAGGTTGGTTAGGCGAGAGGTTAGGATAGGTTGGCGACTCTTCGGCGCGCGTTAGCGCCCCCTACTTAGGCTTCGGTTCCCCCTAAGTGCTCGGGGTTAGGCAAGGGTTAGGTGTTTGGGTTAGGTGTTTGGGTGTAGTGGGGAATATATCTTCTTGGGGGGTCTGGGGTCTCCCCAGCACTTGGCTCAGGTGTTTCCACTCACTGGGTCATCCCGGACAGTGCGTCGGGAGGCACTGCACCAATTTCAGTTATCAGGATTCCGCCGAAGCCCGGCTCGCGATCGGTGCTGATTTCAGTCATTTTTGCATATTCTAGTCGTTATACAAAACGACTAATAGTACGTATTTTGTATATACTCATCACTCCCTGAGGCTTTCAGGACTACATCCCTCGCCTCTACTCCCTCTCGCACCTCAAAAACTTCAACTACTCGTGACATGGAGAAAGGAAGTTGGAGCATCACCGTAAGTAGTGCAAATTGAGTGCAAAAAGACTCTAGGTTATCTGTCCGTATTCGGATACGGGGAATCGAACCCCGAGCTAGCGCGCATTACCCACTTTTTCCAGGTGATGAGAGGCGCTAATGTTAGCCGTTACACCATATCCGAGGCAGATGCATAGGATCTAACCTTTTGCCAAGATAGAAAGGGAGATTGTGTTCGCTCGCACATGATCCCCTGTAGTATGCCGACCCTGGTCATCCTTGATCAGTGCTCTTCTTCAATTGGCTCGCCATGAAGCACTTTGATCTACATATCAACACGGTGCACCTTTGTAAAGTGCTCGAACGTTCAATGACATATAAAGGAGTGATCGTTGATCACCATCAAAGTTGTCTTCCTTCCTCCGGTCATGCAGCTCTACTTACTTTTAGCGCGTCAAGCTACTTTTTCCTCTTCTCTTCTCTCTCTCCCATCCTCCCATCATCCCTAGTGGGCCTTCATACCCAGTAAAAACCCGGTAGTGTCAGATCGTTTCGTAGAGTGAAAAAATTGCTGAGCCCTGATTTCACGCTGTGGCAAGAACTGAAACGATCTGACAAGAAATTTTGAATGAGATATTTGTGGGAGAGAGCTTCCCAGAGTGTGTGATCTTGAAAAACAGATGGCACACGACCACTGCACTACCGGGCAGAATCCTCGCATTGGCCAATCCATTGCAATTTTAATCCCAGTATCATCACACCATACAATTCAGTTGCCAAAAAGTTATTCTATTGCACTCGAAGAATACCATAAAGTAAACTATTGTAATGCCATTGGGGCAAAGCGGAGTAATTAACCAGTCCTGCTCTAGCTAAGCTGTCCCGTTCGTCGACAACAGCTCTGAAAGCGATACACCCCATGGTGGCGGGCATGGCCACGGACACACTGCGCCCCCGCCACACTCGTATTCAGCACGCCTAGTCATCGTCATCCTTCGCATTGCGCCGTCGTTGTACTATGAACAAGACAATGAGTAACCAGTAATTCGTAACAACGAAGAGCCTCCTCACCACGGATCACTGCCTTGCGGTCTAGGTAGGTCGTGCTGTTAACGGTGGGGTTCATATGAGTAGGGGATGTTGGTGACAAGGCGGTACGCACCTTGGCAAAACCACCGTGATGCCAACTCGACGATAATGACAACGACAACAGTTGCTGGCGGGTAGCTGGCAGGCCAATAACCATACGAGTACAGTTCCTACAAGTCAATAGATGTCGGGAGAAGGCGGTGGCCCACTTGAGCAGAGCAGCGGGATGGAGACAGTTACCGCACACAAGAATGGTCATGGCAAGAAGACAAGGCCACTTGAAGCCATTTCGAACATTTGCGAAGGCGATTCAAACTCCGACTTGGACTCGGAGGAAGGAAGGACAAGACTCCGCAAACAGCGAAGAGCACGAATATTGGAATATGTGACACGATGCCAGCAGATGGAATAAGGAAGAAACGCAGCGAGCAAGCAATAACCTTGATCGTGATGCTCTGACACGATCACAGACTCTTGGACTTCCTTGGGGTCGAGAACACCCTTGATCTAACATCTCTGGCAAGCTCTCACAGGTTTTCACACTACGGGGTTTTCACTGGGCTTCATAGACGTCCCGATTCACGCAGACAGCATCGACTCGCTCACATTCCTCGAAGCCTCGTGGGCATGTTCAAGTTCGACCTTCTCGGCTCTGGTATCTTTGGGTTCGTCCAATCCGATAGTATTCATGTGGGTGTATCCTCCCTCCTTCCCTCTGTCCATCCACTAATTTAGATCCCCCAACAGGACGTTTGCGCGCACTACGCCGCCCTCTAGCCAACTCCACAATCTGTCGAGGTGATGCTCCTTAATTTGGATGGGCGCGGCCTCGCGTTCACGTGGCTCACGCTGCAGCGGGTGCTTCAAGGCGTGGTACAACACCGTCCTTAGACACCACCACTCCTTCATGTTTCGGTCTGTCATCTCTTTCTTTTTAGTGTGTTGTTGACGGCGAGGGAACAGATCGCCCTCCGCGCTGTGCCGCACAGACTTTCATGACTGGATAGCGCAGGGACAAGCTGGACGAGGAGCTGAGAAAGTGGCTTGCTGGCCTGGACGCGATTGTCGTAAGGCTCAACTTGGTGTAAGTTCTGAAGGATGGCGGCTTTGGGGTGTGTAATAGACTAAGACTCGGAGGAAGGCTTCAAGGCAGTGTACACTCCCGGTGCTTGTGTCGGATCAAGGCTCTCTCTTGCTATTTACTTTCCTAATCTCTGATTTTGTTAGTAAATGAACTCGCACTGTCTTTATGCGCACAGGTTCACATCGTGTCTTTTTAAAGCCGTCTCGGATATGGTGTAACGGCGAACATTAGCGCCTCTCATATGAAGTTCACTTTCTATGTGGGCGGTAGCTCGGGGTTCGATTCCCTGTATCCGAACTACTATACTGCCGTTGGTTTTATGCTTCTCAGTGTCTTTTTCCTTTCTGACTACTACTTATCTATGAAAGACCGCGGGCCTACAATCACTCAAGGACGAACGAGCGCCGCGGATGCGGAGTGTCCAGCCTTTACGAACCTCCCTCTCCTTCTCCGCCGCTTTGCCAGTCGTATCATCGGATATGGTGTAATCGCCAACATTAGCGCCTCTCATCATTTATACAGAAGTACCGAGTACCTCGGGGTTCGATTCCCCGTATCCGAAGTATAGAATGTAGCAAGCATGCTGTGGTTATTTTATGCTTCTCAGTGTCGCCAAGATCATCGACTCCGAAGCCCTTATTGTATACCTCCTCATTGCTCCTGCTTGACAAGTTGCCATGTGGCGCTATCCGTTTCTTGACACAGACAACGGGTGAGACAGAGCGAGAGTACGCGTGCGCCACAGATCTGCCTTCCCACTCCTACGCTCCCGGATGAACGAGTGGGTCTGCATAAACACAAACCATCCTCCCTCGTCGCATTACCTCTGCTTGGTGGACAACGAAAGTCATGCATCCATCGGATATGGTGTAATGGCAAACATTAGCGCTTCTCATCAATTTGCACAACGGGTCGACAGTGTATGCGCTAGCTCGGGGTTCAATTCCCCGTATCCCCATAGCTAACCATTGAATTTTTTCTTCCCTGGGATACGGACTGGCCAATGTTGTGCATTCCGAGTCCAAGCTCCGAAAGTACACAGCGCCACAGATCTGACTTTCTCACTCCCTGATGAATGAGTGCATCGGGAACACTCCTCCCTCATCTCTCTTCGCTGTTTCTTCTCCTCAGTGTACATTACAACGAAAGCCATCCTTACATCGGATATGGTGTACCGGCAAACATTAGCGCTTCTCATCAGTTTAGCTCTTGTTGCAGCGCGCTAGCTCGGGGTTCGATTCCCCGTATCCGGACTGATGAAACGTTGTCTTTTTCTTCTCGGGCTATTGATGAATGTTACGGACTGTGCATTCCCAAGTACAAGCTTTCCGTTCTAAGGAATGACACGGCGCCACACTGGATCTAACATTCGCACTCGGATGCTCACGGATGAACGAGCGCATCGGGAAACGCAAACCCTCATCCCTCTTCGCTTTTCACCTCTCCTATATTTACAACGAAAGCCCCCCTTCTATTGGATATGGTGGAACGGCAAGCATTAGCGCCTCTCATGGTACCAAAGATGGTGCGCGCTAGCTTGGGGTTCGATTCCCCGTATCCATAGTTCAACTTCAAGTGTTCCAGATGGTTCTTTTTCTTCTCTGGCGATTGATGAAGGCTACGCTCACTTCCTCGTTGCAATCAAGTACTACAAGCTTCGATGAAAGTGAACCCGAGGCCGAGCACCAAGATCATCGCGACCATCAGCAGGCAAGCCACCTCCTCCTACTTAACAAGTTGTCATGTAGCGCTACTCTATCCGTTCCTTCAAGTTCACTGACACAGAAAACGGAATGAATGAGAGTAAGTACGAGGCGCCACAACTTCCTGTTCACTCCCGGATGCACTCGTTCATCCGCAAGTCTCTCTTCGCTTTTCTTCTCGCATTACCTCTCCTCGGTGTACTTACAACGAAAGCCATCCTTCCATCGGATATGGTGTAATGGCAAACATTAGCACGTCTCATCAACTTGCACAATGGGTTACGGTCGACAGTGTACGCGCTAGCTCGGGGTTCAATTCCCCGTATCCAAACTTCTATGATTGCATAGCCAAAATTGTTCTTTTTCATGCTACAGACTAGTAGCCAATGTTGCGCATTCCCAAGTACAAGCTTACTTGTCGTTCTCCGAAAGCATACGCAGCGCCACAGATCTGACACTCGCACTCCCAGATGAACGAGCGCCTGTTCCCTCTTCGCATTCCCTCTCCTCAGTGTAAGTACAACCAACACCACACTTCCTTACATCGGATATAGTGTAACGGCCAATACTAGCGCGGGGTTCGATTCCCCGCATCCGAATAGGGTGTGAGGCTGCTCGCTTTTTATGCTCATCAGTGTCTCTTCTTTTTCTTCTCTGGCTATCGATGGACAAAGACTGTACATCGGACATGGTGTAATGGGCCACATTAGCGCCTCGCACGAGACTCAACAATGTACGCGCCAGTTCGGGGTTCGATTCCCCGCATCCGAACTACCGTCAGCCCATGTATGAATTTTAGTTCTTTTTCTTCTCTGGCTACGGAATGGCCACTTCCTAGCTTCGCGTAGAATTCGTTCTCTGAAAACATGAAACACCGTTATACTGCAAGCATTCACACAACATGTGTACCAATCATCATTAAACAAAGTGGCCAATTCAGCGAGTAAACAAACACACTACACTTTCGGAGTACCCAAAATATTACCGCTCTCCTTGACCAAGCGCTGCTTCACACCGTCCAAAACCTTCGCCCTGTCATCAAGCACGACATTATGTGCATCCACATGCTTGTCGAATGTCGCGAACAGCTTCAGTTTCGTTCTATCCGCGTTATTCGTGAGCACGTATACGCAAAGACGAAGCCGAGACTACGCACGTCATATGGCCTTTTACGAAATCCAAAATCTTGCCGTATTTTCCCATGATAACTGGTAAGATGCACGTTAGCTCGCACAAACCAACGAAGAAGAGGATATCTACCATCGGCGCCAGCGACCCACTCGTCCATGGTGCAGTTCTTCCACTTCTCGATCAAGATTTCGTAGTTCTCCATGTGTTCCTCGACGAAGAGATCCGCATCGCGTCCGAGGAGCTTGTTCAGGGCGCCGCCGTCTTGCTGCGTTTGGGAGTTGTTTTGGCTGACGGTTTGTTGCTCGTATTGGGTTTCTTCTACTTCTCGATGTCTGGTGAATCCGCGCGGCTGGGGGCTAGGTTCGTAGGCGGAGTGGTGCGATGGGCTGGACATGCGGCCTGGGGAAAAGTTGTTGGTTGCGTATTTCGGGTTTTCCTATGACGAGACAGTTAAAAACGATAGATACGGGAAATAGAGCCTCACATCGTCGTCCAATCTATAACGTTTGGCGTTGCCATAAGCCATATCATACGGATAAGCGCCATCTGGGTCGTCTTCAAAGTCGTTTCTAGAGCGTTTGTTGGAGATTCTGGAGATGGACTGCGTTTGGAGGAATTTGGAGTGATCAGGCGATGGGAACGATTCAGTCGAGGCGAATGAGGCAGATATATGCGTGTCTTTCGGGTCAGCAGGAGGGTCAGAAGGAGCTTTGGGATCGAAGAGCGGGGACATGGACTGGGGCGGAAGTAAGGGTCTGGGCGAGAGAATGTTGGGCGTTGCTGTCTGTAGGCGTCTGGGAAAAGCGGGGAGGGCTTGTAGCTTGTCTTTGCTGGTATCGATACCAGAGTCGCGGCGGCTACCGCTCTTGTGCAGAGCACCATGGGGCTTTTTCTTCATGAGATTCTGGAGATTGAGAGGTGCGCCGGTGTTGGCAGGAGCGGAGGCGGGCATGTCAGAGGTCTTGTCAGAGTGGAGAGCATTGGATCGATCTGGATTGAAAGATGATTTGTTGGATGTGTTGGCCGACGCGGCGCGCGATGCCGGGCGGGCGGCAGCGCCAGTTGGAACGAAAGGTTGGCGCGCGCTCATGATGGTGGGAAAGAAAAGCCAAGCGTGTTGTTTGGCAAGGACGTCGAGGACACGTGGATCGCACATTTCATTTGTGTGGCTGTGCATTCCTCGCTTAACGCCCAGCGCCCAGCTCATTGTTGAGCTCATCGTCGTGGACAGTGCCGCCGACCCCGACGACCACCCATATCCCTTTTAATGGACATTGCCGCCGAAATGAGGTATGTTGCTCGACGATGCAGGCGTCGTGGTCGTCTGACAGATTTTGCAGTACGCTGAAACGGCGGCACGGGCGCCTTAACCTCAAGGGTGACGACGACGACGAGTCGATGACTTCCCTCTTGGACATGGATGCCTGTTGTTCGGTGCCAGCGTCGGTCAGCTCGCCCAACGTCATTGGCAACACACGCCAGGCGTCGTTACCTATCAACCCAACGCCTAGGCATCTCTACCGCTCATTCGAGTCGGACGATGAGGATATAGGCAACGACCGCGGCCAGTCGTCGCGCCCTGAGCGTAGCTGCCAGTCTAAACCGTCTACGCCGTCAGAGACCCTACGCCGTGGTGGATTCGGCATATCCAGAGTGAGTGTGATTCATTCCCAAGTAATGACGCTAATTGTGGCTAGGGCTTTGACATGGAAATCGGCCATACCCTCTATTCGACAACGGCGGCGAGTCGCTGGTCACCCGACGACATGGAGGACGTATCCACCTCCAACATCATCCACACTCTCCCTAACGAACTGCTGACGTTAATCTTCGAGGCCGGCTCAGCACTCACATACCCGTCGCTGTGCGAGCCAAAGTCGCCATATGTGCCCATCACAGTGAAGAAGATCACGCCGTTCATGACGACAGTCATGCACGTCTGTCATCGATGGCGGCAGGTGGCCATACACACTCCGGCATTGTGGACGACCCTCCATGTTTCCCGTTCCAAAAAGGCCGTCGACAAACTGCCGAACATCAAGGATTTTCGGAATCCCATCGCCTGGGTCACCGAACATCTCACACGATCACAGTCACTGCCCCTCGACATCAGTATCGACTGTCGCAACCTGTCAGCCAAGACTATATTCGCCCAGCTCACCCCAGAGTCCCATCGCTGGCGGTCATTGCGGATCACACTCACCTCCGTCCAGGAGCTCCCCACCGCGCTCACCAACCTCAA
This sequence comes from Hymenopellis raphanipes, assembly GCA_003314085.1. Lineage (NCBI taxonomy): Eukaryota > Fungi > Basidiomycota > Agaricomycetes > Agaricales > Physalacriaceae > Hymenopellis > Hymenopellis raphanipes. Next base: position 41,048 of record QLPD01000760.1, read on the forward strand.
AAAGGTCTCGGCCCCGCTCCTTGAAACGCTCGAGATCACGTCGCTCAAATATCACGACTCCATTTCACCACCCATCACCAGCTTCTTCCGGAATGGTCTTTCGCCACGCCTAGCACACGTCCGCCTCAACAGAGTCAACCTTTCGTGGCTCGCCTTTCCCCTTAAGGACCTCACTACTCTCGAGCTGCGCTTCGTCGTCTGGCCCACGTATCCCCTCCTCGCCGACATGCTCAGCGGCTCCCCCAACCTGGAGTCTTTACTCCTCCACATCGACAACACCGCCGCGAAGCTCCTTGAGCGCCATACCCGACCGTCGATCAGCATACCCTCGCTCAAGTCTCTTGAGATCCGCCTCTTCAGCCAGGGCCAGCCGACGATATGTCCGTTCCTGCAGATCTTCAGTATACCTGCGCTCGAGTCGTTGACCATGCGGGACGTGACGTCGTCTGACTGGTGTCGGATTCTGGTGTACTTTCGAGTGCACTGCACATCGTACCCAGTTCTGCGGCATCTTACGCTGTCGTCGATAAAGGGATTGATTAGCGTGGACTCGAGTGCAGTGCGTGCGTTTCCGCAGCTGACGACGTTGTCGCTGTGTGGGCTGTATGCGAATGCGTTCTTTAGGCTTCTCGTGGATGAGAAGACGGACGATATGTATCGGGTGCCGGTGTGGCCGAATCTGGGACGGGTCGTTGTTGCGGGTGATCCGAGTCTGAATCAAGGCTTGGTGGGGAGGGCGGTGGAGGCGAGAAGGAGGATGGGGAGGGGGATTAGTGTGTCTGAAGAGAGGGTGTGTGAAGATCTTTAAGAGAAAGAGAGGGGGAGAGATGTTTAAAAGAGAGAGGGTGTGTGTGTGAGGGAGGGAGGGGAGAGAGTGTGGGAGAGCGAGAGTGGGTGGTATTGTATTGTTGTGATTAATGCTTTATGTATATACCTGTTTTGGATTATCTTCTTTTCGTTTTTTTAGTTTGTAGATGCCCCCTCATACGTAGTTGTAATGCATTATACATCGTCATCTCAGGATAGTTGTGAAGGAGTGGTAGGTTTTGGATAGGTGAGGGACTTTTGCTCTTGCAGTTGACCAGTGTGTGTCAGTGTATGGGGGTTGCTATGCATTGTTTTCTACCCTCATCGAATGTGCTATAACTTTGAATGGTTCTGAGAGCGATGGCGATTCGGGGCGTGGCACCTTTAAGTTTTAAGAGTCTGTGTTATTTATGAGGAGAGAGGTGGTTTAGCGACTTGTGTACTACATGGGTAAAGCTCGAATCGGCATACTCCCGGACACCATCATTCTCTCTGTCATCGCATGAACCGTCATGGGCTTCAAGTATGATTATTCGTCCGCCACGGAATGTCCACGCACGCTGGAGCCTGGACGGTTCTCGTTTCCGTCTTCCTGGGGGCCTCGGGTGACGTGAACCAAGCTCCTTGCTGAAAACTTCAGGTATTGGGTCAGAGAAGAAAAACTTCAGAAAACACATTCCAATTTCGGATACGGGGAATCGAACCCCGAGCTAGCGCGCAACAACACCATTTCGTTGGTTTATGATGAGAGGCGCTAATGTTGGCCGTTACACCATATCCGAGGTGCCCGACAGCGGCCTAGATAGCAGCAGAACATGGTCATTTATAAGAATACAGTGAGAGGCATCTAACAATATCGTCTAAAATACAAAAGAGTAAGAAATGGAGGAAGTAAATAGCAAGAGCGACACCAGCGCCGGCAGAATATAAGTTACAATACACCTTGAAGCCTTCCTCCGAGTCTGCTATTACATTACACGACCCCAAAGCCGCCATCCTTCAGAAACACCTTGAGCCTTACAACAATCGCGTCCAGGCCAGCAAGCCACTTTCTCAGCTCCTCGTCCAGCTTGTCATGCGGCGCCCCTTGTGCTATCCGGTCGTAAAAGTCTTTGCGGTGCGGCACAGCGCGGAGGGCGACCTGTCTCTTAACGTTTAACAACAACACATGCCGAAAGAGGTAGTAAGTAAGGGAACAACGCACATAGACGACAGACCGAATGACGAAGGAATGGTGGTGCCTAAGGACGGTGTCGTACGACGCCTTGAAGCACGCGTAGAGGTCGCGCGCGGGGTGCGCCTGCATGTGCTGCAGCGCGAGACACGTGAACGCCAGCCCGCGCACGAGGCGCACCAGTGCGCCGCGCCCGTCACCCCAGTTGGGGAGCATCACCTCGACGGTTTGGGGTGGGGGGTGCAGGGCGGTGTAGTGTGCACGGACGTCCTAGTTTGAATCATCATATAACTAAAAGGATTGGTGGGGAGGAGGAAGGGAAGGCGCACGCGGATGTTATTCCGGATATCGGACTGGACGAAGCCAAAGACGCCCGAGCCGAGGAGGTCGAACATGCCCACGAGGCCGTCGGAGGCTTCGAGGAATGCGGGCGCGTCGATGCCGTCTGCGTGGATCGGGACGTCTGCGAAGGACTGCCAAGAAGAAGGGAGTTAGTACTACAAGGTAGCGGCTTAGAGGGAAAGAATGGTGGGACCTTGACGCTCTCAAAGTAGGGCTTCTGCTGCATGACGGGAGGAAGGCAACTTGCATTGCGATCATCGATCGTCACGATCGCTGTATATGTATGTCATTGAACGCTCCACGTTGTAAAGGTGCGCCGGCTTCGTTCTACACGTCTCTAACGCGGGCCAATTCAAGAAGAGTACTTATCGGGGGTCGGGATGTAGAGGTGGTTCAGGTGAAGCTTGAGAGGAATAACTCAATTCTTCCGCAACGTCTCATCTTTCTCCACCTACCTTGGCAGAGCTGTCTTCAGGCACCTCGGATATGGTGTAACGGCTAACATTAGCGCCTCTCATAGCCCATAACCTGTTAGAATTGCGCGCTAGCTCGGGGTTCGATTCCCCGTATCCGAACTGTGTCGCCGAGATCTTTTTGCGCCACTTACTACAGTGATGCTCCATTAACCTTCTTTCATTCAAATTTCAGAATCATTCTCTGACTCTCTAAGTATGTCGTGAGTGGTTGAAGTTTTCAGTGGGCTCAAGGTTTCGTAGGGAGTGGAGAGGAGGAGCTTGTCTGGCCTCAGGCAGTAATCGTCGAGACAGCGATTCAAGGAGTGGGTTGAATGAGTTTCCGACTGGAGTGCATGTCGAAAAGATGGGTCTCTGTCATTCCAGTAAACCTCCTCCTTCCACCAGCATGATTTTGGCGGTCATCAAACAGTACTTACTTGAGAATCCGTATTGGACGATAAGTACTCGGATATCTGAATCGTTCTGAGCGCATAAACTTGGCACCCCAGGCATGGGCACAGAGCGACCCGGAGCAGACAGCGGGCCGATGTGATGAGAGAGAACAATGTGGGAATTTTGTATGAGAATACCGTTAGGGAGGCATTGATTTATTTCGACTGGGATTGCGAAGAAGGTGTAACATTCGATGGTAGATATAAGTACTGTAGGGCTCAGAAGGCGAGGCAGCATTCCCCAGTAGTACGGGGCAGTAGGATTGAGACGCGAATGTATCGTGAGAGAGGAATATAGCCTACAACTGTGAACAGTCTTTGTCAACGTTCATCAGTAGCCCGAGAAAGAAAAAGAACAAGATGAGCAGAAAAAGGAGTGTGAGGATGAACTATACTTAGACTTCGAATATAGGGAATCGAACCCAGAGCTAGTGCGCATCGCAACTGCGCGCCGTGGTATGCGAGGCGCTAGTAATGCTAGCTGTTGCACCATATCCGATGCTAGTTTGCATAATGTAGGCTAGCAATCCTGCGTAAGCAGAAAGATGAGCAAAATTGAGAAAAAGGAACAGAATATGATTTGATGCTGAGATCCTGCATTTTACTTCGAAGGTGAACAAGACGAGAGTTTTAATCAGGATGACACGGTTCAGGGGCACCGTGTCGAAGTCGAGTGAAGCAAAGAGTCCCAGGTCAAGGATGCGCATCCTGATGACAACATGGCATACTATGGACATAGGAATCATATCGGCGTCAAAAGTAGGAGTCGTGACTGAGCCAGGCAAAGAGAACTGTTTGCGGCTACTATGGGCGCGTCGTTTGGAATATACTTCCATTATAAGTAGACCACGGCGCCGCTTTAACAAGAGTCAACGGTTTTTAGGGAGAATGTCATGTCGTTGAGCCCAAGTGTGAGTAGCAGTTTGGTAGGAAAGGATTGGGAAAAAAAAAGGAGTGCTGTGACCACAGTGCTTATGAAGACGTGACATAGTACACGACCATCTTCATACAGTTCACCCCCGAACTTTACTTCCTGCCTAACTAAATCGGTTTTGGGCGACCACATATTAAGGAGTAACCGATGTCTGCCTCACCATCTTTTTCATTACCCACCTGCGCTCGTTCCCTCCAGCCCACACTCGCGGCTATGCACGTCAAGACGCGTCTATGCATGTTTATTCCGTCTCCTACTTCCAGACCACCACGGACGTCTCTGGCTTCTCATACTCTTTCACGCCGGAGCGCATAGGCCCATCCTGAGCGAACATCCGGTAACGCTTTGGGCTTGACGATATTGGGACAGTCCTCCTTTGGCGGGACCAGCACCGGCGCACCTCTCAACCTCCAGAATCTCATGAAGAAAAAGCCCCATAGTGCTCTGCACAAGAGTGGTAGCCGCCGCGACTCTGGTGGCGATACCAGCAAAGACAAGCTACAAGCCCTGCCTGCCTTTCCCAGATGCCTACAGACAGCAACGCCCAACATTCTCTCGCCCAGACCCTTGCTTCCGCCCCAGTCCATGTCCCCGCTCTTCGATCCCAAAGCTCCTTCTGACCCTTCTGCTGACCCGAAAGACACGCATATATCCGCCTCATTCACCTCGACCGAATCCTTCCCATCGCCTGATCACTCCAAATTCATTCAATCGCAGTCCAACTCCAGAATTTCCAACAAACGCTCCAGAAACGACTTTGAAGACGATACAGATGGCGCCTATCCGTATGATATGGCTTATGGAAATCCGAAGCGTTATAGATTGGATGACGACGTGAGTTCGTCATTCTCTTAACTACTGTACTATTACGACCTTCTCTTCACAGATTTTTACAAAAAAAAAATTCTGAAAGCCCGATAAGGATTTCCAGGCGATCGGCGGGGTCCGATAAGATCAAATGACCCCGCCGTTACGCGTTATGCGAAGATCAGGTCGTAATAGTACAGTATCTCTTCTCACACCACCACACAGGAAAACCCGAAATACGCAACCAACAACTTTTCCCCAGGTCGCATGTCTAGCCCATCGCACCACTCCACCTACGAACCGAGCCCCCAACCTCGCGGATTCTCTAGACACCGAGAAGTAGAAGAAACCCAATACGAACAACAGACCGTCAGCCAAAACAATTCCCAAACGCAGCAAGACGGCAGCGCCCTGAACAAGCTCCTCGGACGCGATGCGGATCCCTTCGTCGAGGAACACATGGAGAACTACGAAATCCTCATCGAGAAGTGGAAGAACTGCACCATGGACGAGTGGGTCGCTGACGCCGATTGTAGCTATCCTTCTCCTCGTCAGTCCGTTCCAGCTAATGTGCGTCTCGTTAGTTATCATGGGAAAATACGGCAAGATTTTGGATTTCGTAAAGGGCCATATGACGTGCGTTGTCTACTTCTCTCCTTCGTATGCATATACTCATGAATGACGCGGATAGAACGAAGCTGAAGCTGTTCGCGACATTCGACAAGCATGTGGACGCACACAATGTAGTGCTTGATGAGAGGGCGAAGGTTTTAGATGGTGTGAAGCAGCGCTTGGTCAAGGAGAGTGGTAATATTTTGGGTACTCCGAAAGTGTAGTGTGTTCGTTTATGTACTCGCTGAATTGGCCACTTTGTTTCACCATGACCGATACACATGTTGTGTGAATGCTTGCAGTATGATGGTGTTGCCTCCTTGAATTCTATGAAGCTTGTACTCCGCTTGGCCAGTCCGTAGCCAGAGAAGAAAAAGACCAAAAATCCGGATATGGGGGTATCGCAGTTCGGATACGGGGAATCGAACCCCGATCTAGTGCGTACACTCTGGTAGAACATGTATGAGAGGTGCTACTGTCGGCCGTTACACTATATCCGATGGTACGATGCTTTCCATACCATTATACCTCATGAGGGCTACTACTTACATATATGAAAGGAAGGAAGGAGGTAACAGCGGGAAAGGAGCGAAGAGGGTTGTGAAACACTGCTGGGCCGTTGTACAGTCTCCGTCAGAGAAGAAAAAGGACAGACACTTACGGAGCAGCCACTCATTCGGACGCGGGGAATCGAACCCCGCGCTAGTATTATCCGTTACACTATATCCGATGTAAGGAAGGGTGGCACTGAGAAGAGGGAATGCTGAGAAGAGGGAATACAAAGAAGGAGGAGTGTTTGTGTTTCCTATGCACTCGTTCATCCGGGAGCATAAGGGCGCGAGTGTTAGATCTGTGGCGCCGTGTGATTCCTTAGAACGGAAAGCTTGTACTTGGGAATGCGCAGTCCGTAGCATTCATCAATAGCCCGAGAAGAAAAAGACCATGTTGCAGCAGTTCGGATACGGGGAATCGAACCCCGAGCTAGCGCGCATGAGCGGACCTTCTCGGCTTATGAGAGGCGCTAATGTTGGCCATTACACCATATCCGATGGAAGGGGGGCTTTCGTTGTCCATCTAGGAGAGGTGAAAAGCGAAGAGGGAAGAGGGTTTGTATTTCCCGATGCGCTTGTTCATCCGAGAGCATATGTTAGATCTGTGGCGCTGCATGATTATATCCTTCGCAGAACGAAAAGCAAGCTTGTAGTTTGGAACAGGCTGCGCACTGCGCAGTCCGTCGCATTAATCAATAAGTACTAGCCGGAGAAGGAAAGATTACTCATCATATAGCCCATAGTTCGGATACGGGGAATCGAACCCCGAACTAGCGCGTACACTGTCGACTGTTCAGATTGATGAGACGTGCTAATGTTGGCCATTACACCATATCCGATGGAAGCATGGCTTTCGCGTACGTTGAGGAGAAGAAAAGCGAAGAGGGAGGTTCCCGATGTACTCGTTCATCTGTGAGGAGTGCGAGTGTAACAGGAAGAGATCTGTGGCCCCCACCTCTCTCTCACTCATTTTCTGTTGGTGAACTTCAAGGAACGATTGAGTAGCGCCACATGTCAACTCGTTAACGATGATCTTGGCGACACCGAGCAGAATAAAAGGGAGGACACATCTCCTAAGTAATCCATTTCGGATACGGGGAATCGAACCCCGAGCTAGCGCGCAACATCGCGAAATACGGAAGCGAATGAGAGGCGTGAATGTTGGCCATTACACTATATCCGATGGAAGCATGGCTTTTGTTGTACACTGAGCAGTGTTCAAGACTACTACTCTTTGAAAGGAAGAGAAGGCAAAGTGGAGAGGAGCGAAGAGGGCGGAGGCAGCGGACCGCAAAAGCTGGGATGCCCATTCGCGCTGCTGGACGAGATGCCAGGTGCGAGTTGTACACAGCAAGTCCTGTCCTTAGATGTGGCGCCTACGCGCTCTGCCGTTGCTCGTTTTCTTTCTATGTGTTGGTGGACAAGGATGAAAGTAATACCACTTGACCCTGACAAGTTGGGAGCTGAGTAAGTTTTCCCCGTGATGCCACAGCGTCGGAGTCTTGTTCTTTCTTCCTTCAGCGCTTATTTAGACGGTGACCTTGTATCTCTTTCCTGACGGGAGTTCGCATCCTAAAGGTGAACCGTATCGGATATGGTGTAAAGGCCATTAGCGCCTCTCATGTACTCCCTGAAGATTATGGTGCGCGCTAGCTCGGGGTTCGATTCCCTGTATCCGAATACATCCAGTACTTATACACTCAGTTTTTGCGCATTTAAGGAGGGTGACGCGTTTGAGTCTAGGGTGGCGCAGTAAACCCCCGGGGGGTGTTAGTAACGGTATCGATACCGACCCCCCGGCAGGCCGTGGTTTTGAAACCGTTACTAACGGTTTTGATACCGGCACGTGCTTTGGGCACGTGATGTGGCGCAGCGTGTGGCTGTGGAAGGAGGCCCATCCCCATCCTGCCCTTTAGATTTGTGACCAGACAGCTTCTCATGTAGCTCCACTGAGGTGTTTAAATACAAAAGCAGAGCTCACCAAGCCTACCCACCTTTGTCCCATGGCTCTGAACCGGAAGCTTCCTTGAGCACTGGTGCGCATCACATGAAATAGTCACGTGCCGGTATCGAAACCTACCTCACGACCGCCGGGGGTTTCGATACCGTATCGATACTGTTATTAACTGCAGTAAACCCGAGGTGTATCAATACCTAGGGTTTACTTCACCACCCTATTTGAGTCCTGACTTGACCACAAGGAACGGATAGTGTAGCGCCACATGCATGACAAGCTTGCTGGATGGCACCTTTGAGGTCGCACAATGAAGTGATGATCTTGTTACTGGCTGGGCGTCGTATCAAGGCAGACTGCTCTTGCTCTTTCACGTCCTTCAGCTCTTATTTGTTCTTGTACCACAATGTCTTTCTCTTTCTTGATGGGAGCTTGGATCCTAGCTCTCTGAAGGTAGACCCCATCGGATATGGTGTAACGGCCAACATAGCACCTCTCATGTAGTCCTTGGGTGAATGTGCGCACTAGCTCGGGGTTCGATTCCCCGTATCCGGATGAGTGGTCCTTTCTGGCAAGTTTTTGTGTTGGCTACTACGGAGATGCCCATTGTTCTGTGAGTCCTGACCACAACTCGAAATGGACGACACCACAGGACGAGCTGGGTAGGGAGTCAGAGGCTCAGAGCTCAGGTTGAAGAGGTACACCTCAAGGTTCAGCAACAAAGCGATGATCTTTGTGCTTTGAATGTTCAACGGCTGGCGCCGTCTTACTCTTTCCTTCCTGTTATTAGCAGATCGCCTCGTATTCCCGTACCTATTGTGATTCCCCAATGTTTAGTAGGAGTTCACATCCTAGCTCTCTGAAGACCAACTGTATCGGATATCGTGTGAAGGCTAACATTGGCGCCTCTCATGCAAGCACTCGCAAATCAATATGATGCGCGCTAGCTCGGGCTTCGATTCCCCGTATCCGAATCATGACTGCGAGAAGTGCTTTTGCACTAGTTACGGTGTCATGATGCTCCAACTTCGACTCTCCATGTCAGCGAGGATCGGAGGCCCAAGTTTTCGGTGCAGTGCTAGAAGTGTAGGAGAGAGGAGAGACAAACTTACAGTTCGGACACCTGAGCCGGAGGCAGGCATGCATTGCGCGAGGGGGTAGTAAGTACACAATGAGATTGCCTCCAATGTGATGGAGGCCCGAAACAATGTGGTTGATTTTGATCAGTCAGACTCGACTGGGAGGCTCCAAGTACCTTGAAGAAGGCAGCATTTCACCACAAACGTTGGGGCCGGACGTTGAAGTGACCGCGTATTTCTATGCGCCACAGTCTTCAGCGTCGAACGACGAATATGTAGTCATCGATAGGCAGAGAGTCTGAGAAGAAAAAGAAAGCAAAAGCATGGATTCACCTGATTCGGATACGGGGAATCGAACCCCGAGCTAGCGCGCAATTCCTACAGGTTATGGGCCCCATGAGAGGCGCTAATGTTAGCCGTTACACCATATCCGACATTCCTCCCTGTTCCATTCTTCATCTCACCGGCAACCATCATTTAGCTTGCGCCACTTACAGCCATGGCCTGGAGAAACCAACTTGACGGATCTATCAGACAGCGGAGTAACGAACAGTTGAAGTTGGTCACAGAAGTACAAGACTGAGGAGGAAACGAAATGATGCTAATCAGAGCACCCATGAAACTACGTGCCATCTGGCCTGCAGCATCCCCCAAAATTACATGTAGTACATAGATTACAGAGCAAAAAAAATGATGCACAGAGCGAACCGAATCGAGCAAAAGTAAATAACGAGCAGTCTACTCCTCCTTCTCCTCCTTTACATCCCCACCCCCACCCTCCTTCGCAACACCCCTCCGCCTCTCATACACCCTCGTAAAATGAATCCCATCCAACTCCCCCGTCGGCGTCTTCGCAGGCGGCAAGCTCGTCGGAAGCACCACCGTCGACAGCTTCAGCCTCTGCAAATCCGCATACGAGCTCGTCCTACTCCGCTTCCCTTTCCTGTCCACCTGCCCGTCAGGTATAAACCCAATAACATGCTCATAGTCCCCAGAGTCGCTTTCATCTGACTCCCCAGGCGAGTCCGACTCGGCGGGACGAGGCGTGGCATCGCCAGCCCAGGCGTTCGTGCCCCGTGTCGCGCTGTGGCTCCACCCGAACAAGCGCTCGTCGAGCCATGTCATGGGGTGGTTAAGGCCGAGCCCTTGAGCGTCGACGGCGCCGGTACTACTTATACGCGACCAAATGCCGGGCACGCCGCTGGGAGGTGGCGCAACAGCCAATGGCTGCATTTGCTGCGATGGGTGTTAATTAGTCCAATTTGACGGAAGTAACCGGAAGCTCACCTCTTTGAAGTCGTCGAAAATCTTCGGACCAAAGTGATTGATAACATCCGACACCTGATTGGAAAGCTGCTCGCGCGTCGCCTTGAGCTTGTCAAGTTGCTTCTGCTGCCCGGGAAGGACCGCCAGTATCAAAGGTCTTAACGATCTACGGCATAGGATCAATATCGATTCATCAGAAAGCAGCAGTCAACATACTTGAGCACGTCAAACCCGGCCTCGCCAAACTTCAACGCAGCAAAGTTCATGAACGGTAACGCAGCAGTGACGGCGAAAGGCGTCATTATCCGATACTTGAAAGGTAACCTCGCGCGGATAACTAATAATGTCGCCAACGCCGCATAAAAGCCATAGAGGACGGGCGCGATCCCCATCGATATCAAAACCTTCCACGTAGCCAACACATCTCGTCCAGCGATTTTAACGGTCGATGCGGCCAATGCCTCTGCGGAACGCGTTCAAGTCAATTCACAAACCAGAGAAGCGAGGTCACATACCTTTGGCTTTCTTCCTGGATAGTATCGACGCCAGTATCAACAACGGCCCGTTAAGAATAGTTCCAGGGAGCGCCAACGTCGTCCACACAAGTAACAGACACGTCCTGTAGCCTAGCAGCCCCAAAGCCGACAGACTCGCCTTTCTCGCCCGCGGCACCTGGTGGTCCCTCAACCCCAAATCCCTTAGCATTCGATTATACTTGAGGACGTCCTTCCTCAGCTGTATCACCTGCGGCTCGTCCTTGAACACCTGATATCCCTCCAATAGCCGTCGATTCATCTCCACGACCTGCCCCAGCGTCGGATGCTCAAACGGTGTTTTGTACAATCGCCGTATCGCCTGTATCAACATGAGCGTGTCGTAATCCGGAGCGCGCACGGTGACAGTCTTCAAAGCATCATAGATGAGGTCAAGGAACCGCTGCACCGCGTCCCGCTTCTCCGCGCCGCCCTTTTTGAAGGACTCGACATACTCGGGCGGGACGTCGAACGCCGTGCCGAACTCGACAACACCGCGGGAACGGAATTTGTGCGCATGAAAGTAGGAAAGGCCGACGGGGACGATTTTGACTTTGAGATCTGGGTTGTTGGCCATCGCACCGAGAGCCATAATGGACACACCGGCTTTGAGGGGGAGAAGGTCCGTGCGGTCGTGACTTCCACCTATTAAAAAGTTTCAATTACGAATGTATAAGGATCCACGAAAGTGCCCACCTTCAGGGAAGATGCCAATACTGCCGTTATTCTGCAAAGACTCGTAAACGTGCCTATACATTTCCTGTTGATCCACAAAGGGTAGCGCCTTGTAGTCAACGGCCTCGTCCCGCTCTCGGAATTTAGCTGTACCCTTTTCGCCTCCAAACTCCTTTTTGACGCGTAATCGGTTGTCAGATATCACCTCCACCACTTCGGCTATCAAAGAGCCTAGAGCGCGGGGAAGCATGATCTGCATGCGGGGTGTAAAGGTGGAGGTGAACTGAGTGCCCTCGCCGATGACGAGGCATGGATCGTCGGGGGACAGGCGTATCTTGCCTTTGCCAGTTTTCGCAGAGTCGGTCGCGCGAATGACGGGAACTAAATCAAAGTCAGAAACAGAAATAAGTAACTCGAAAAAACGTACTGCAGTCCATTAATCGACAAAAGAATCCAACAAACTTTCTTTCCATACTTTTCGCGGCCACCAAGAATTGTACATGTCGATTCGTCTCCTTGTACACCTCCAAGCTAAGATTAAGATCCAAAAACTATCATTCATCAGCGACAGCCTACGTCTCGTCACCAAACGACATACCTGGTTATGATGGGGTGCCCCAACGAATATGACCGGTCCGGTCCTGGGTATGTTATACGCTCCTCTTGGCCTGATTTCGCGAAAGAATATGGTGAGGACGATGCGCCAGAACAGCATCGCCCCATCGAAGGGGAGACTGGCCAGGTCGTAAGCCATGGTGGTCCGGTGTAAAGACAGGCGGTAATTTTTGGGGAAACCCTTATATGATCGGTTACCCAAAACCACGTGCGAAGCCGGGTGCGCGAATATCACATGGACCTCCAGTGCATCTGGGCTTGACGGAGAACGTGTCAAAGGCCAGTGTATTCCTCCGACTCGGTAGGACAGAGCTGAATTCGTGGGTAGGAAGAAAACTTCCACCGACTGAGAGGCCTTCATCCAGCCATCTCCAGACGTCGGAGAACCATGGCCACAGTGGCACCCGGTAGATTGTTGATAGGGGAGAAGAATGAACCCAGAACAAAGCCAAAGATAGATAGATTCATTGGGGGTAGCCGGTATAATTTAGGAATTCTAAAGGGTTCAAGGCTATCAGTGATATGGCTATGGGAGAGGACAACACTCTACCAGACGCGACGCCTTCAAGAGAACGGCTTCTGAGCATAAGAAATAGGCGGCCACAGGCGGTGACGCTGAGCATAACCAGATCCTTAAGTAATCCATTCGTGAAGTGGGCGTTTCTTAGAATCGCTAAATCAAAAGAGTTTATCCAGTCTTCGGAGTTTCGTTCCTCAGCGGATGACGATAGGACTGGTGCATTTGGGTGGCAGAGTCCACGGAAAGAAGCCTGTACCAAGATCACGGGCATTATTTCGGGCGCACCAGGACCAGTGACTGTGATACTTGGTGGCGTCGGGCTTGTTCGACTGAGATTAATCAGACCGACGCCGGCAGAAGTCAAGAAGAATCTTACCCGATTTGAGATGGCTTTCACGACGGTCCTAAAAGGTTTCTGACATAGACACGGATGGAGAAAGCTCTTCCAATTCTTCCTGGAGAGCGTCGAGGATGGTCTTGATGGGCCGTATTAGGTTGAGCTGAACGATGCGCCTCCAGGCGGACCGCTCGTTCTGGAACACGGCGCGTACGCAAGCTGGAAATCTTAAACAGTCCTCTCGTTAGCACAGCTCGCTCTCAATAATGCTTGGGAGAAATACGCGCTTTTGAGAACACTGCTCTAATGGACGCGAAAAAGAGTAAGTCAATTGGCGCCGAGGCATGACAGAAATTGAACTAAGACCGACTTTGCCAGAGCTGCTTGACCTTTGAGTGGAACAGTAAATGACTTGCTGGGCATCAAGAGAAAACTGATAGTACAGACCTAATAACGGTATTTTCAATGCCCTTTTCCGCCTGTCGTGCCACTTTTTGGCCTCCGCGATGTCGTCGTTAATCCACTTCGAGCTGTGTATATGCGTCATTCGCAAGAGTGATAAGCTGTAGCAATAACAACACACAGTGTACACTCCCAGACGAGGCTCCCAACTGGCAGATAGCAGCATCGCTCGTCAGTATGTCGACTTGTAATGGAGTGAAATCAGTGACGTACCATCGCAGCCGTGTTCGGTCACCGTGCCATCGTCATCGGGGCACGTTGCAAACAGCATGATGATAGGTGTGAAGAAAAAGGTGAATGCATAATTTGACGGCCATAGGACCCGGCTGAAATTGGCGTACGCGTCGTCTAATCAACGTGCAAGATAGCCAGCGAGACGTTCGACACGACGCGTGCGACGCGACGCCGGACACGACAAATGTAGCATTGTTGACGCGACGAGGGATCGCGAGGCGCAGATGGAGTTGACACGAGATGGTGGTGGTTTGAGGTGAAGCTGCAAAGACCTCCGATCGGACTTTCACGCTCTTTCAAACTCCGGCCGGACATCCCCGCACGGACTGGAGCATCTGCCACCAACAAGGGTACCGCAAACTATGGGGCTCCCTTCGCAGAGTCAGACCATTGAGGACTGTATTAGCACTCGGTACTCCTTCTATTTGTTGCCCCATCATGTGCTGACTGCTTATAGCACATTTATTAACATGTAAACTCTATGCAAACCCTATGTTAGCTCTTAGCTTCAAGCTTATCATAACTTCTCATTCTCACACAATTCAAAATAAGTGATACTTCCGGGAAGCATAGTGACTAGAAACAGCACAAAAATTTCAGCTGCTCTAAGACAATGTAGAAGTGTAACAATTACATACATTCGAAGGAAAATATGCCACACTACTCATAATTCGAGGGAGAGGGAGCTCTGGGGTATCATACCGAGTGAACTTTACAGTCCTAGCATCAAGGAATAAAAGTGCTTTACAGTATTCATATATAGAAACTGAACACCCGAAAAACAAATTTCAACTTCATTTCAACCGCGCTGTCCATCACACTCAGTCCCCTTCACAAACGAAAAACGTCTCCCAATCATACGGAAGGCCACCCAGCCTTCCAAGATCCTCCATCCCCAAATCATGGCAATTCCAGCTGCCCAACCGTTTCGCAGGACTAAGTCCCATCGGCAGCGAAATCACCATTGGTGTACTCTTCGAACGGTCGTCAACACCCATCCCATATACCGAATACTCTTCCTCCACGACGTACGCCAAGCTGACGTTGGGCGGACAGAGCGTGAAATCGATGTCGCGGACAAGAGTATGATCTTCGTTTCGGTGAGCGCACATGACATCGTGTGTAACGTAGTTCAAGAAGTGCACGTTTCGCGAGTCGATTGCTTGAGAAACACCACCGCTCACTAACGGAACAATTAACGTAAGAATGGAGAATCAAGAAGAATGAAACTTACATTGACGAGCTTCCTGATAAGCGCGACATTTTTGACGATGACGACGGTCCCAGTCCGTCTTCTGGCATGCTACAGAGCAATAATACTTGACACCACACCCCGAACACCTGCGTGAACGACAAACCCCATTACTCGAGTCTAGATTTGTGCACTATCAATACAACAAGTGAGATGCCTGGTGAACCATTAGCGGCGAAAGACTGACCTCGTACGAATCACATATTGTCACAGGGTTGACTTTGTGTAACTCGTAAAGCCCAGTCATCTTCTTAAGCTGCTCCTCGTACACCTTCCACTTGTCAGTAGCCCTCACCTCCGGTGAAACAAAA
>QLPD01000761.1:0-64904 GCA_003314085.1 Hymenopellis raphanipes
GGCATCGGCACAAGACTTGGCCGTTGTCAAGAGCCTCTGACCATGCCCACGGAACTGGTTGAACGTTTCCGATGTGGCGTTCAAAATCTCGTCAGGCGTAAGACCTTGCAGATCTTGATTCAGGATGGGCCCATTTTCCTTCTCGAAGTCAGAAACAGCACGCGCCCAGAGTAAGCCCAGGCCGTCAGAATGAGCGCTCATGAATTGAATGCGGTCAGGAGCGATATCGAGAGGGAAGGTGGTGGTAAAGATCACGAAGATTTGGGTAAGGGTCACGGAGATTGAAAGAGTCACAAAGTCACTCGAACCAGTAGAACTTGATAACATCTTGATTCTTGACCTTTCAAATTCCCACGACCACGTCTGTTGTCAGCGTCGTCGTCGTCGAGTAGTGATCCCAAATACCGATCCATGCGATACGGAAGCCAAACCGTGGCGGTTAGTGATAAGAGCATGTTGTGCAGTCAAGGAGCGTCGATGCAAAGAAAAGTGGCGGACGTGGAAGTCAGGCTTGTCGTCGTTCGGCGAGTCGAAGACCCATATACGAGTGGGTGAGTGTCAGGGAACGTAGATTTTATTGCTGGCGCCTAGGGGAGTGTAGTCCTATAATGGAGGACGAGACTAAGCTAGAAATCAACAGAGCCAGAGTTCCCAGACGTGTTGAACATGAGCGCCTCCGTTGTACGTTCCTTCGGCGTCGATTGGCGGTCAGTGGTAGCAAGCAAGTCTCAAATCGACATTTGAATTTTGATCGGCCGGGTGGGCAAAAAGGGACTGATCGGGACACACCTAAACGAACGCTTACATTCATTCCAACTCTAACAGACCAGTGACAAACGAAGCTTGTATTTCAACGCAAATGGAATCCGTCTTTTTTCTTTGAATAATGTCAAAGGCGTTTACATAGTCCAACCATCAATCTCCCCACGTGATCGTGCTTTCTTGTTCATTGACGGCCACCACGACCATGTCTACCGCCCAAAAGGGTGCTGGCAACAAACGCAAGAATCGCCCGTCAGGCTCGGATACCCCAGGGCCTGCCAAAAAGGCGAAGGCAACGGCGCGAAAGAGCACGGGCGGAAAGCTGCCAGCGCGACCGGCTCAAGGTGCGTACTCAACCTCTGTTGAAAGGCAACTGCTCATTCCTGTTCTCGCAGATGAGCCACCGAAGAAGAAGCACCGTTTTAGGCCGGGTACCGTGGCGTTACGCGAAATACGAAAATACCAGAAGACCACCGATCTGTTGATTCGCAAACTGCCGTTTTCTCGTCTGGTATGGCCCCCCAGCCTCAATTTCGTCGCCTCCAACTTAAATGTAGACCAGGTCCGAGAAATTGCTCTTGATTTGACGACCGACGTGAACGATACATACGAACTCAGGTGGCAGAGCTCTGCCATTTTGGCGCTGCAAGAAGCGACGGAAGCTTTCCTCGTACATCTGTTTGAAGACGCGTATGTCTACATGTTGTGGTCATTATCTTGGTTTTGATCCTCTTTCAGAAATCTCTGCGCTCTCCACGCCAAGCGCGTCACCATTATGCAGCGAGACATCCAGCTAGCTCGTCGGATACGCGGTCAATGGCACGGCATAACCTGATACGACCTATATATTCCCATAATCTTTTTGTAAAGTGTTGTACTCCATATTCCCCTCGTATTCATGAATGGCAAACCAGGATTTTGTCAATTATCAGTTGTTCTGCGGTACAACATACATTAACTCGGTGCATGGGACAAGTCGTTGTCTATTCTGTGCGTCTCTACATCTGGCGCAGGCGGACTAGATACCATCGCTTTCAATGCCGCCATCGTGAACTGTAGACGAGGATGTCAGAAAGCAAACAGACAACGAAGAAAGGGTGCCAAACATGAGCATCGTTGCCTGCATTATGAAGATGTTTCACGCCCTGGAGTTGCAGGACTTCGCACACCCTCTCTAGCCCGTGGCGCCCGAGTCCCTCATCCCCATTCCACACGGAGAACAAGTCGCTGGTATCGACGACAAACATTCCTGCAGCAGGAATCCGTTCGGGCAGATCGCGGGATAAAGACTTGATAGGCGCGTTGATCTGGTTGAGCGTCCTATGATTCTACAGTCAACATATTTCTGGCCGAGGAACATTTGATGTACTTACCTGAGATCGCCACTAGCATCGTGGAACACAAGAAACAAGGGCCCATGCGCGCTGAGACGTTTAAATGTATCGGTCATAACTTTGCCGAAGCCATTCCTTGGGATAATTTTACTTTTCCCGAAGTCATAGTTCTGAGAGGGTAGGTGCTTGAGTTGACGCAAAACGGCGATGAACGAAGCAAACGAACCATGCGATTATCGGCCACATATTTGCCATTCCGAAACTCGGTTGTACTGAATATGTAGTGTCTGTCTTCCAGGACTTCCTTACCACCTTTCCAGTAGACGGCGCTGATGCCCAGTTCCGTGGTAATCGTGTGTTGCAATTCCCATTGCTCGAAGTCAATTGCAATCCAACAGGCTTTCTTCTGGCTATACAGGTCGCGTACGCGCTCAAAATTGGTTCGAAGCGCCATCATCTGTGAACGCTTGTGTAAACGAGAGTTGTTCCGCTCAAGCTCCTACAGCATAAATTCGATGATCGTTGAGAAAATGGTTCTTCGACGGTGATCGTACCTTCTGAGCGTTCCTGATATCCTTCTTGCTATTGAAAGACAAGGCCGACACCTTTTGGATTTCCGCCAGTGGGATAAGATGCTTAGAATGTGGGAGCGGAAGGACTTTTTCTGTCATACGCATAGCATGCAGCCAAGATCGTAGTTGATTAACCTGGTCCGAGGAGAAGAGAAGACGAAGATGCTCATTTCGTAGCAACCCTAACAGATAGAGAATTTAGGCGTCTCTGTAGATTCACTGGCCCTTACCCACAAAAAGTGGCATTTCTGTCACACCTGGATGGAGTGGATGGTCCAGGTTGTTCAAGGCATCGAGTCCTACAGAATCGTCAGGAGCGCTAAAGCAGGCCATCAGATTTTCCCAATACCACAAACAGATTTCAGCTTTGCGCCGTCGTCAGCATCGACAACGGATACAGCTTTCGGCCTGTTGACTTAGTTATCAGTCTCCAGAGCGCAGACTTCGCCGAATTCTTGCCATTCGAAACATATATCCTTCCAATCGTAGTATCCTGTCAGCTCAGCCATATTCAACGGTTGCGTTGGACGATGGGAAATGGCGAAGCTAGAAATGCCGGCAGCTGATTGAGGGTGTGTCCGAGTTCCCTGTTTCGGACAGAACCCAGGAGACTGGGATGCAACATTATTATAATCTCTATCGAGCCGCCAGTACCCCATGAGACGATGAATACTTCAGATAGTGTGGAATGATCGTTAATGGCCGTCCACCAGCCTTAGTCCCTGCAGTATCTCATGAACGAAATAGACCGGAAAGGGCGATACGGGCATGTCAATCTTCCTTGGAATCGTCGCCCTCATCTTCGTCGTCGGAGCGTTCGTCGTCAAGTTTAGAATATAACAACGTCCTAAAACAAGTCAGTGTTGGTTCAACAAGACGTGGGTCCGGCAGTCACTACCTAACGAGAATACGCATGATAAGGAAGTACCAGAAGAGATTGAGGCACTGTAGAAGAGCCAGAGGTCCGAACATCTGGTATTTTATCCATGGAGGCATCCAACAACCTGACGCCGGATGCCACACTCTCGATGCCTCACTGTGAATATTCAAGTCAGCGCGTATGTAGCAGAACTTGAAGAAACATACGGTATTAGGTCGAATTCAAACCACAGGGACCATAGAATCACAAGACTCAAGTAATGGCGGAAGTAGCTGAAACGGAGATGGGGAAGTCATGGCTGGCAACGAGTGCGGAACACCTACGTCCACAGGACTATAAGGACCGCAAACGCGACTGTTTTTGAGCGCTCCTTTTGCATATAGTTCAAGAGCATGGATAACTAGAATGTCGAATAGGTAAGCGTTATCCTTAACAGAGAGAGAACTAGCGCACAGCCAATGATGAATCTGGGATATCCATACTCATGAATACGGCACTTCCAAGCGGAGTCATATTAGTCAAGTAACTCCAGCTGTCGGAGGGCGTTCAGAGAAGAATACTCGGTGAATTCATGAAGCTTACCCGACAAGCCAAACTGTTACGATGTGGTGAACGACTAGTACGGCATAGTCCTTTCGAGGCTTCTCGAGACCAAGGACAAGAATAAGGAATTGCTGACACCAGTACGCCGTTTGCATGAGATAGTATCGTTTGAGTTCGGGTTTTATATTCCAATGAGGATAGTCTGCCGCCGAATCAGCCATGA
This sequence comes from Hymenopellis raphanipes, assembly GCA_003314085.1. Taxonomy (NCBI): domain Eukaryota; kingdom Fungi; phylum Basidiomycota; class Agaricomycetes; order Agaricales; family Physalacriaceae; genus Hymenopellis; species Hymenopellis raphanipes. The sequence goes on from QLPD01000761.1 coordinate 4,315, forward strand.
AGAAGGTAAAAGAACCGAGGCGAACCTAGCCAGAAATACTCGGTGCGGTACCAAAACGTAGGCAATTGTCCCATAATACGCTGTTTCCAGGCGTCACTCAGAGAAACATACAGAAGAGCAAGTAATATACGTAGCCCCAGCAGCCCATGACGAGGAAGTAAATCATGGCGTATCCCTGTTCTCCAAACCGGTCGAGTTTTACTTTGCGAATGCGAAAGTAACGCGCTACTGGCCGGCAGATATTTACCGTAATGATTTGCCGGACCATAGACCAAAAGACGATGTAATAGGCGATGAATACTAAATCGTAGTATCCTTTTTGATAGCGTGGGTCGTCAGGAGATGATGTTGGCACGTAATGAGAAAGCAAGAAGAAGCCTTGGAACGGGTTATGGTTTGGGTCGCCGAGGGGATAATGACCCAAGTACTGAGAGATGATGGATTTGAGGGACTCGCCCATCCATGGCGCGACCAGCTCCCAGTTGAGGTAGAGAATTATAGGCACGATAAGTATCTTCAATGCCTCAGCTGAAAAAAGGAGCTGGTGTTGATAATGTGTGACGCGGATGGAATGCGAACGAACTTGGTATGACAGCCCATTTTAGGAAAGGCGATACAGAAGAGTGAGAGGACGTGTCGTGACGAAAAGAGGGTGATCTGCTCCGCTCGCTCGCTGGCGTCAGACTTCCAAGCGGGCTGCATATTACTATGAGTACGAGACAAGATTATAGCGGGTCATGGACGCACGTCTGAGGCATGAGCCCCGCCAGATGTTCGGTACGATCGCGTCTACGCGTTGAGCATACAACGTACAGAAGCAACGGCCAACTACTCACTCAAGATGGTCAGTGGTGGCCTTGAAGGACGCATCCCGCTTCCTTCCATTGGGTAAGGTGGTCGACATTGCCAGAGAGCGTGGTTGTCGTTGTGGTAAAGGAGTGAGGGGCAAAGCACCGCTTTAAATGTGGGATCCCACGAATGCGAGCGCCAGCGAGAGCGGCTACGCCCAAGAGAACCCTGAGAGGACTACGACAGAGAATTGGGCGACATATCTGTATCAATGCTCGTGTGAACATCGCGTGTCGCGCAGCACGCTTGGCGCCGGACATCGCACTCGGAGCGTTACGGTTGAGCATATAACTCTCACTACTTACGTGTCTGGTAATAGAATAATACACCGAGTACATTCATTGTGAAGAAGAGGGATTATGGTTATACTTTTCGTGGTGTAACGGGTGGCAGGGTGCTACTCTTTTCATCGAATCGCGGTCCCTGTCATCTTGAGCAGGAGTATGACTACGATTCATTATTGATTGCTACAGTCACTTGCAGACAGCGACGCTAGACGTTCCCTTCGTCTTCGCTGATCATAAAAGTAACACAAACTAGCCACGTCGCGCCAACACGAATTAGAGAGCTAAATCTATTGCAGACGGGGAGTGCGTGTAGTAGCTGGTTTTTCATGTGTCCAACCCCCACAGCAACAACCCCCAACTAGTTCCACCACTTTCCCGCAACAGAACTTGATCTGTAATGCACGTGTCAGCATCCAAATTCATTACCAGAAGACCACAATCCAACCTTTCTACCCTCGTCCAAGTTTCGTGCAAGTGCTTGTCGCCATTCCGGATTAGGGATGCCTCGACCAGTATTCTTGTTGAAGTTGAAAAACTTGGGAAAGAAGACTTCATGCTCCTTGACGTTATTGGCGAACTGGTATAAGAACGAAATCATGAGGAATCCGGTACCACGGTAGTCTTTGCCCATGTCTTTCTTCCCTGCTTCGACGACGATTGGACGGGATGGCCACAGTGTCTCCATGAGACCCATCGGATCATCATCAGGATCAACATTCACCATCCGGATGTTGACGATGCAAAACTTGGCCTCGACAGGACGATCGCCACGTTCTTCGTCACTGCATCTGTGAACGCGCACGAAGAGGGCAGAGTTCGTGTCGGAGTCAGGATATTCTTTGAGCTGCATGCCAGCAACTGCTGCATTGCAGAGAGAAGTATTGTGGAATTTGAGCCATGCTATGAGTTCTGTCCACCCCTTCTTCACGTTCTCGTTCGAGGTGTACTGCGCGAGATATGCTTCCAGCTGCTTGCGTTGTGTGCCCATGATCTTACAAATGTGTCTGTGAACAGGCCAATGGTTCTTTTGGCACGATTTAGACTGCGATAAGCCATCTCAACGCTGGAATACGCTAGAAAAGAGAAACCCAGCGCACGCAATACACAGTGTAGAGGCACTGTGAGCACTTTTGAAAGTCGCCTTGCTCGCATTTGCGAAATTTTCCGCATTCACTGCAGTTGCTATGCGTGTGGACTTGCTCGCCGTTATGCAGATCTTCAGCAGGAGGTGCCATGATGACGACAGTGAGCAAGAACCGTTGACGCGTGATAGAAGCCCTTCGAAGGTCACGTGTTGGTGTCTTCAAATCGGACCGAGTTCCGATCATATAACCCATGTTTTCCTTGACGTCCATCTTAAGAGGATCGAGCGCGCTGCGAGCGTCGTTCGCGCTACCCGCCGTTCCGTCGCCCATCTCACTCTTTACGCGTAACCGCGGACAGCTTGCGCCACGGCAAATCAAGTACATTAAGCGGCACAAAGGGCGGGTCCCCATCCCAATTGGCGGTTCGATTCGTGGCACCACGCTGGCATTTGGCGACTGGGGTATTCGTATAAAGGGCAATGGACACCGACTGAGCGCGAAGCAGCTGACGACTGCCGAGGATGTGATTAAACGCAAAATCAAGCCCTTCAAGGGTGCTAAGGTCTGGCTGAGGTGTTTCCCCGATATTCCCGTCTGCATCAAGGTGCGTGCTCTTCGCTGTGGGCCGGGCTGGTTTTGATTGCAGAATAGGGCAACGAAACCCGTATGGGAAAAGGAAAAGGGACTTTTGAGTATTGGGCGACTCGGCTTCCCACTGGTCGTGTTATTTTCGAAATCGGCGGCGTGCCCATTCGTGAAGAGCTCGCACGAGAAAGTCTGTCATATTTCCTCTCTAATACTATGTTGTCTGATTGTTTCCCAGTACTGCGCCAGGCTGCGTCTAAATTGCCCTGCACCATGGAATTTATCAGCACCAAGTCACCTCCGAGATTGGGTCGCCTCCTTTTGCACGATACTTCAGAACCGTCACGCGCTCCGCTGCTAGCAGATGCACCCACCCCGGTTCAGCCACAAGTGTCTATATAACTTGTGAATGACCAATCTTTGGCCTGACGGCATTCCTCTATTCGGAGAAGATGAGTTCTAACCACCTGTTCGGCTGCTACTCGATGCCAGGAGGACATGATACCATGAGTAAGGCTTTACTTCGAGAGAGGAAGTCGCATAGTATCGGGTTTTTTCAATGACATCTTGAGCATCCCGGTATGCCACAACTGCTCTAGATGGAGCTCAATCACATCGACAAACAAGACGTTGTGAATGCAATGCGAAATGTTTTCCAGGGGTCTGCAACAGGATGGAACAGGTTCAGCCATCGAGGTGAATTTTGCTCAGCGTCATCGATAGAATCATGGACATGCCTGCTTTTCGTGGTTGCTTGCTTGATCTCCCATGGACAAATTCGACGTGTTCTGGTATCACCATAAACCCTCTTCGAACAAGCCGGCTATCGCTTATATGACGACTTCATTTGTGACTGTGAGCCCTCTTGGTCTGTATACAATTAGACGACTTGGTTGACCGCAGATTTTGCAACAATCGTAGTGTGTCACGTACGGAAGTAAGATTCCGGAGTCATACCGGCCATACGTGTGAAGGAGTCAAAACGCGTGATATCTGAGTCGGTATCCAAGTGTCTCAATCACGCTGAGATTGAAGCTACGACTTTGGCAGACGAGCCTTGTAATCACTGCGTCCCGATATTATCGCCTCACGACCAATACCGACAGTTTCTCGTCATGCCAGAACTGCGTAAGTTCACCAAGCCCTTTTTCGATACTTACTTACCAAGAGTTCATCGAAACACTGAGAAAAATCATAGAGGTGTGTTAATATTGTTATGAGGGAGGAAGCTCACTACATAGCGCGTTCCGTTTCGAGCTGTCTTCTCACCTCGGCAGCAGGCACTTAATAACATCATGGCGAACTGGGGCATCTTGCAATGACTCTTTCACTGTAGGAGAAAAGATGTGCGCCATCGACCATTCATTGCTCGTACGCGCACACGGCATCGATACTATCTAATCGATTTTGGACGTTCCTCACGACGCCTACATCTAAAAAACCACATTTCCGCCTCCGACGAAAACAATCCTTCCCGATGAGAGGTTTGCAGTCTCAGTTTTCATGAATCCATTTCCCGCGGAAGGATATCTTCTTGCGGACCACTTGAACTTTGTAGCTTCCAGTTTCCTTGTTTCGACTGTCTGTCTAATTTTTTCATAGAACGATCATCTCCTCCTGAAGTTTCCTCAGCCCCTTGTGGAGGACATAATGAAGGAGGATGCCGGGCTGCGTCCTACTATCAGTGAAGTCGCACATCGCTTTCATACGCTATGCAGCTGACCACAAGGGAGCTGCGTAGGCCGGGGTCCAAACTTACCCACTAAGTACCTTCGTCGGCTAAATTGCATCGTGATGCGTACGTCCCCGTGGCCGTTTACCGCATTTCCGGAGCCACTTCCTATGATTGGCGAGGGACTGCGCGATTATTGTACCTTACATCCTCGGTTATTGGCTGTGTCTTGATTACTATTAGAATTGTACGCTATACCTTCATACCTTGATCTCCAATGATATACGGATACACACCCGCCATTACTACGTTGGGTGATGATTAAACCACGTTTCAGTTCAACGAAAGGGATACCACCCATTTCCGGCGAGGTCTTGGACGAGTTGAGTAAACTGGCGGTCAAGTCCATTTATGGATGGACCCTGACCGTTTGTGTTTTGTGGTGTTTGTCTGAGTACATCCCGACATCTTTTGTTGACGGCGACGACCAAAAGCAGAGCCGATTCCCAAACGGCGCTCATTGTTGCTCGACGTTTCCGGATGATTCCAGAAGGGCCACACTACGGAACACAGCCCCCAACCTACGAGTCACTGCCTTTGTAACACGCCGCGTGCCCTTTTTAAGCAGTTGGATTTGCCAGCAGTCCATCTTGCTCATTTGCTTCCATTTCGATCGATCTCGGAGATCCTACGCGTACATTACAACTTGTCTTTAGACCTAAATCCATTGTTGTTCATTTGTAACGTGTGTTTAATTTTCTCTTCGATATTCTGCCCTTCTCAGTCCTTTCCAGACCTCCTCATGTACGCAAATCAGCAACCTCGTGCTCATCATCCTGGTGGCCAATATCCGTCAGGATGGCGCCCTCCCTTCAACGGCGCACCCCCCATACCCCAGGGCATGAATGTCAAGCCACAGGACTGGAACGCGGGTCAGTGGCAGTTTAATCCCGCCTTCAAGCCTTCTGCGAACCCCTCGCATGTTCCCTGGATCCCAGGCCAGGCGTGGCCTCAGCCTCATCAGCAGGCGCAGGCTCAACAGCAGCAGCAGCAACAGCAGGCGCAGGTGAATCCCTTCCAACGTCCACACAAGCCACCGAGTGAGGAATATCTGAAACTGCCGGTCAAGGCAAACGCGCTCGACTTGTTTGAAATGGTCCCAAGGTTAGTCAACGTGAACTGTGTTTCTTTGGTCCCTTTCATATTTTCTTTGCAGGGAACAGTTGTACAAGGGTAACCCAGATGCTCCTCACACTCCCTGGATCTGGAATCCTCGTGGACTCGTTGAGGACGAAGAGGGCGAAGGTATCATAGAAGCTAACTATCGTGATGTCTATGGTCGTACAATCAGTCGCGAATCTCGCGGTGCTACACCTACTCGTCGCAAATCAGTCGACCAACCGACATCCCCTTCACCATCGCCTCGTCCTCGCCATCAGAGGCATCATAGCCATAACCCACCGAGGCAAGCATCTGAACCTATTCCCTCACAAAGGCAAATTTACGCGCCACCGGCAGCACCTCTCCCTGCTCCCGCCGCTCGCCGCTCTACGGAGCCTGCTCCGGTCAGTCAGAGGCAAGAAGAATTCGACACTGATGAACCCCTTCGTCCCACCTTCTCCTCCAGCATCATCAGAACACCAGATCATTACCGCGACAGCCCTTCAGGAAGGCGAAGTTCGATGGCATCTCGATCGAATAATGAGACGCCTTCGTCTGCATCATCGTCGTCTCACTACCAAGCGCGTCCTAACACGGCTGATGCTGATCTCGCAACGAGTATGGAAAGGATGAATACAGGTTTGAAACGCCACTCCTCGATGCCTACACAAGGCGCTACGGTCGTTGAAGAACCTGTCTCCGTGTTGAGTCCACTGATCTTACCCGAGTCATCTTCTAGCGGTCGTCCCTTGGGCCGGCACCATACACAGCCTTCTCTCAGCGTTATACCAGAAAGCTCTGCGCCGAGTCATACAGGCTCACGTTCACGGGCTGCTTCGCCGAACTCGATGTCATCGTCGCCCTCTTCGCATTCTTCTTCACCTCGCCGGAACACTCCGACGCCGCATTCTTCCGCGTCGCCGCGCAGCCACAATCCCCTTCCCACACCACCGCGCGAGTTTAACTACACTCTCAGCTCGCTCTCCTCCGCTCCGGTGCAGCCGTCTCCTCCTTCCCCCCGTCGCATTCGAAAGGGCTGGTGGAACAGTCGCGGCGATCATTTGACGGAAGAAGGCAAGGTTGTATACGCACCGAGCGAGGTCGCTCACCCTCGTGACCTAAGTCATTATCCGAAGCAGAGCGAGGGATGGAGGAACGAAAAAGGCCAAATCATCAAGCATGAACCTCACTGGACTGAACTGGAGGAGAGTCTTCCCCGGTTAGGTCGAAAACCGCTCAGACCATATTCATCTGTAAGTCTGCCTACCTACACTTGCATATTTGGTCTCTGACTGCTGTTCTAGTTTGTTATCTACATTGATCAACCAGCCCAGACCAGTCATCCTAGGCGCTAAAATAATCTTCTTCGATTTCTTCATGTACAGTTTACCTTTCTGGATACCACTTCTGGTCAAATGACCCAATATGTACTGCTCCATTTAATGAAAATACCTTACGTTCTTCATTTCCAGTGGCATGACCATTGTCTGCAATCTACATCCCCGAAACAGGTCACCCGGCGGTGAGTAATATGTTACGTGACGCCACACTAATCGAAGTCATATCGATCAATCTACGAAGGCTCGACCTTTCATGTCTGCAAAAGAAGGGAAGCACTGTAGGAACCCCCATATTACGCTCTGCCAATTTCGCGTAAAATTTCAAGCTGGCGAGCAGCTGACACTTCGCGGAATCCAGCATTCGCCATCTCAAACTGACCATGACCCCCAGAAAGCGCGCGCAGTCTGTTGTTGTAATCCAGCATGCGACTAAGCGGCGCTAGAGCATGAATCGATCGTTTCGCCGCGGAATGACCCTTGTTCATCACATTCGATGCAGAGGGCGAGAGCGACGCAGGAGGTATGTAGACAAAGGAGCTCGCTCCGTCGTCGTCCTCCATCATATCAGAGCCCATATCGAGTAGCTCGGCTTCGTGTTCCGTGAGATCCTTGGCCACCTTTCCCATACTGTCCTCGTTGACAGTGATCTTGAACAACGTGTATGGCTCCATGATGCGTCCCATGCCAGTCTTCCGGAGCAGGTTATTGAGAGCCTTAGCACTAGCGCCACTGAGTAGGGACATGGTAGGACTTGAATGGTTCACCACTTGCACGTGGACATGCGAGAGAGGCAACGATGAATGCGGCGAGTTGGATAGAGCACTCGCGATGCCGGCAGCGATAAGCAGCTCCTCAGACTCGGGCCCCGACTGTGGGTAAGGAATAGGCTTCCCGTCTTTGTTCACAACGATGTTCCCGTCCCATTGCGGGTCGCCGATTTCATCTGCTTCCAGAGGCCTCAATTTAATCGCAATCGTAACTTCCGCTCCGGCGACAGTCACTCGCTCTTCGCGCGGTGCAGAACCGTAGTTGGGACCAAGGGCTTCGCGATAGCTCACACGACGCGCTCCAAACTCAAACCGGGCATCGAATTCCTCTCGTAGGCGACCTTCGACAATCTCTAAATGAAGTGCACCCATCCCATGGACAAGAATTTGTCCCTCCTGCATGTCCACGCGAACTGATGGGTCTGTTCGAGAAAGAGCTTCAAGAGCTTGGGTGACAGGCTCTAGATCTGCGTGCGACTGTGGAATGACAGAGACCGAAATGACAGAAGGGGGGGTTATGATATTGGGAAGAGTCGAGCCCTCGCCGTCCTTGAGGGCTGTCGAGACAAGCGTGTCACCAGTTCGCGTTACTCTCAACCCAGTGACGACCCCAACGGAACCGAAAGGCAGTTCGTCGACCTCCTTGGCTTCATTTGCGTATAGAAGCTGTAATTTGGTAATACGCTCACGTTGATGGCGATTGTGGTTGATGAGAACGCTCTGACGCTTGAGAGATCCTGGTCAACATGAGTATAGGTCAGTCGTCGAATGTGAGGTACACTACCTGAATAAACGCGAACAAATGTATTCCAGGTTTTCCTCCTTTTGTCCCACCCGACTTTCCAAGCAAGAAGCCGAACCGGTGCGGTTCTAGGCAGAGGTTCTGGCAAGACATCCAAGGGACTCGCGAACAGTTCTCCTACGTAGTCCATGACAATATCCGTTCCGACGTGCTTCAAGGCTGAACCACATAGAACGGGTAACACTTGATTGGCCAGGGATGCGGCCCGCAACGCAGGCATGATCACGGACGTTGGTACCGTCCCGTATGCAAGATCATCCTCAGGCAGTTCAAGGAGCGCGTTTAAGAGAGGCTCGGAAAAGCCGGAAAGCGTGTCGAGAAGCGCCGTACGAGCGGGAAGCAGTTCACGTGCGACAGGATGAGAGGAAGGCAGGAGCTCAAACGTTTCCCATTCGGATGCCGTGCGGGGGATGGGATGGCGCGTAACCTGTCCAGACTTGTCCCACTTCCAGATTTCCCACTTGACGAGGTCGACCAGACCTTGGACGCCTGGTTCTGCAATGAGGTAGTCCTGAGGGTTAAATGACGCGATGGGAAGAGTGAGAACGACCGGGCGACGATGGAGACGGTGAGTGAGAATGGATGCTATTGAAGCACTGAAAGAAGCGCCGGGCCGGTCCAGTTTGTTCAAAAAGACGAGTCGCGTTGCAACTCCGTATCTGTACTTTGTCAGAGTTTGCTTCAGCCACAGACAACAGTCAAATACCGGTCGAGCTGACCCCAGACGCGCTTTGTTTGTGCCTCTACGCCCTCGACAGAGTCCATCAAGACGACAGCGCCGTCGACGACGCGACTGGCGCTTTCGACCTCCATGCCAAAGTCCGCGTGCCCGGGCGTGTCAATTAGATTGAACGTCCAATTCTTCCATTTCACGGGTATGCTTGCAGACTGGATGGTGATACCGCGTTCGCGCTCTGCAGGCAAAAAGTCGGTGATCGTGCTACCAGTGTCCACCGAGCCCGACGCCAAGATGTACTCTGATTTCAGCAGAATAGACTCGGTCAGCGTTGTTTTTCCCGAGTCTGGTCAAGGCCATGAGCTGTGAAAATGGAGGAGAATAGGTCGAACCAATGTGGGCGACGAGGGCCATGTTGCGGATGTCAGCTGGCTTGGCCACGGTGGACATGAGGCGCTGTGACGACGGCCATTTTATTCGTGCGTATCGAGCAACGGCTCGACCGAGCATATAGGTGAGTGCGAGACTGCTTTCTTTGCCCGAAGTTGCCTGTAGGCATTCGGCCCGAGTTCCGAATGTGCTAAATTCTTATTGTTCTGTTCTTTTGTCCTTTCATCTCCCCCCACCATGGTCGACAGAGCCAACGAAACGATGGATCAACGCGAAACACTTGTCTCTCATCCTCTGTCAACGATCCCCACACAAGTAAGAGCGCCAAAGGAAGGCATTCCAAATACACCACTAGCAGCAGCCACTGTATCTTTCCTCCTGGGCTCCGTATTCTCTCTCGGCGCCCTTACATTTCTCGTCGGTGGCTTTGAATCATGCTGGTGGTCTACATACCAGCTCGGCTTTTTCGTAGCAGCCTGGGCCGCCTTTCACTGGGCCGAGTTCGCCGTCACCGCTGGATGGAACCTCGAAAAGTGCAGCGTCGACTGTGAGCCACGCGTTCACTTACGCCTCATGTATTCATTACTATCTCAGCCTTTCTTCTCGACAACGGTGCCACTTATCACATTGCAAACGGTACTGCTTTGACAGAATATCTGTTGACTTTGTACTTCAAACCATCGTGGAAAGCACATCCATATGTCTCCATCATCGGTATGCTCTTTTTCATCATCTTGAATATTAGCCAACATCCGCAGGCATATTCCTTGTACTCGCGGGCCAGGCTCTACGCTCTGGCGCGATGATCCACGCGTCTTCCAACTTCTCCCATGTCATTGAACACCGAAAGAGAAATGCTCATGTTCTTGTCACCAATGGCATCTACGCGTAAGTTTTCTTTCAACAACATTTTTCTGTAATTGATCCTCGTTAGCTGGTTCCGGCACCCGTCGTATGCAGGGTTTTATTACTGGGCACTGGGAACACAGCTCGTCCTCCAGAATCCAGTGACCTTCTGTGTTTTCCTCGTACTCTTATGGAGATTCTTCTACTATCGCACACGAGGTGAAAATCGGTTCTTTCCTTTCTGTTGTGCATACTGAACGAATTATCATAGCCGAAGAGAAACTCCTCATCAAGTTTTTCGGTGACCAATACATCAACTATCGCAATAGAGTGGGGACCATGATCCCATTTGTACCTTGATATCTCCGCGGGATTTAAACGTGTTTTACTTGGATTAATGTATGTCAATAGTTTAGAACAAGATCACGTCTGTGCTACTGCTTGTCGTTTTTGCTTTCTCCACGCCACAATTTCCCTCACCGCTGCAGCAAAGAGAGGTATCACAGCACTCGCAAACAATGGTGTGTAAACCGCATATCTATGTTCCGGAGGAAAATACAGTAACGCGAGCATGCCGGGGTTGAAAAACGCGCGTGAAGCTAAGGTCACAGCATCCGCTGAATATCTTGAAGCATCCGCCAATGAGACCGACGAGAGCCTGTGTAGCTATGACTATATGTTAACAACGCGAGAAGTGAATCAACTTGACATACCTTTTCCAAGGCTGACAGCGCTGCCTCGACGTCGTTCTGCACGACCGGGCCAACTGGCATGTTCTCAATTTGGTCCACAAGTTTAACGGTGCTTTGGAGGATGTCTTTGGCGCCTTGATTGTTTTCTAGCGCTCGTCGTCGTAATAAGGCATCAAGTTGCCAATCTGATATATCATCGCTGCATATCACATCCGATGGGAGCCGAGGTAGACCAAGAAGGGATAATAGGTGGTGCGAGAAGGACAGGAAAACGGCGTCGAGTGACGCAGATGTCATGTAATCTTCATCGGACGAGGGATTGTATATTACGACGCCACCCCATTGCGGAATGAGGAATGTATTGACTGTCTTGACGTGAGATCCTGAAGGCGAGTCGGGAATAAATGTACCTCGGGTGTTCATAATGTTGAGAGGCCTATTATTCGCTGAAGGAACGAATAGAACAAAGTGCAGTACGGGATCATTTGATGAACTTGAGGCTGTTGGTGGAGATCAGCCGGAATGGTGACAAGATGAGGTGACCGTACATAGAGTCCACTCTGCAGAGTTTATGAAGACAGTCAAGTCTTCGGATGTTACTCCGAATGAGCCATCTTCGAGTGCTTGCAGTTGAAACGCCAGGGGTGCATGGAACTGGACTTGGCTTTCTATCGTAAAATTGTGGAGCATTGACATGGCTGTGATGACGGGTTTGATGTGGCCTGTCCAACATTAACGTTGGTTTGACGGAGGGGAGGGTGGGGATGTGCACTCACGACTCAATGCGGATTTGATGTCCCATCCCCTGATAAAATGACCTGCCGCGGCGTCTTCATTAAGTAAAGTAAAGGCAAGTCGATACCGTGGGGCATATTGAGCGACACGGAACTCGCGAAGCGCAGGATATGGGGCGAGGAGCTGAGTGAGAGTATCAGCTAGTTGGGTAACTGTCTGGACTCAGTTGAGCAATGTATTGCAGCGGGAAAAGAGGCACTGACGTGGCTGTTTAGAAGAAAACAACAGCTGCCTCCCGGAGAGGACCGTGTCGTCTGAACTTGAGTGGGATACGAGGTAGTGTCCAGGCTCGGTTGCCTGCGTCGCAGTTTGAACGACAACAGACAAGTCTTTCGGAACTCGGGCTTCCAAGAGCTGCTGGAGATTCACAACGGTCGATTGATCAAATGAGGGGTCCAGGAGCACGATTGTTTGGAATGTGAGGGTAGTATGCGCCTGCGCACGGACACGCGACGACGGTAAGGAGAGACGCTCAATGCTGGTAATGTTCCACCATAGCGGTGTTGCGAGAAGAATGACAGTCCAGTACGCAATCAATATACGTCGTCGGGTGCCATCCAACTGGAAGAACAACGTTGATGGGTCTAGGAGAGCCATGGACCACGTTGGCCGAGTGTTGGGCTGACTTGAGTCCGATACGCCGAGTAGCGGCACAGCTACTTGCTGTAATTTCTGAAGATTTCACTCGAGTATATGCGTGATATAAGTGTCTAGACACGCTTCCAGTACATTACAGATGTCCACAATGCCTCAAAAAGGCTCAAGGGAAGCTCAAATTGCTGTGCGGCACCACGGCAGACAACGGTCAACAGAACAAACAAGGCCAAAATAACTGTTGCAGCTTCACCAAGTTCCTTCTTGTTCTTCCAAGTCGGAATCTTCACTTTTGTTGACTCTTCCTTCATTCCCACCACTTCCCTCTGTTCTGAGCTTTTATATGCTTTTCTCTGTCGTTCTGGAGTACGCATTCTGTCTTCCCTAACACACAGGTAACCTTCATATCACCCTCATCCGAAACAATCCAACAAGTCGGGATGGCCTCTCTTTATGAGGCGGGACCTTCTTCCTCTTCCTCCATGTACTCAGGTCATCGCATGCCGCCTGCCAATGGTTCTTTAAACTACCAAGTCAGTATACAACACACCGCAGCTTCGTAACTTGCACTCAAGCTCTCAATTCCAGAGACCACCCCTTTCTCGCCGGAGGTCGCCTTCCCCTCCTCCATACCATCGATATTCACCCCGGCAGTCGCCTGTATACGACCCACATTACTACCAGAGACAACCCCCTCCTACCTGGTCAGAACGAGGCGTATATGACAGCCAGTCATCCACTCCGGATCGATATCCACACGACAAACGTGAACAGAGGCCTCGCTCGGACAGCTGGAAATCTCATTCTGATTCTCGTTGGGAAAGTGCTTCTTCAGGTCGTAAGGACACTGCGATCTCGACGCCTCGGTTGTTCGAACCCTCCGACAGTTGGAAGCAAACCCATGACAATCGGAATGTACAACCCGCATCGTATGAATGTTCTCTTGTTATCCGAAGCAGTGATTCACTCTTCTTGACAGATACAACCCTCGACGCTCACCCGAGCGTCCTCTTCCTTCATCTCCACGAGCAGATCGACGTCGACTCAGCGACGGTTATTATAGACGACCGCAAGACGATTTACCAGCACGTTATGACTCTTACAGGCCGACATACGATGAAAATTCGTCTTCTGCCGCATCCTCTAGAGCACAAAGTATCGGCCGTCGAAGATCTTCCCCCCCTTTGCGAGGTCGTCTATGGCCTTCAAAATCTAGATCCCCAAGTCCCCGTCGTCGATCCTACTCTGATTCCCGTTCTTCGTCGCGACGCAGATCTTCATCTCGTTCACGCCTCTCAAGCCCTCGCTCTCGTACAATATCTCGTCTACCTCGACGACCAGGATCTCCTTCCCCGCGTCCTTATAGAAGGCGTACAACACGTTCTGTTTCTCGCTCTCCTTCCCTAGCTAGTACTCGTGCACGTTCTCGGTCGCGTTCTCGATACTCTGGGAGGCGACGAAGTGCTAGTCGCGGTCGATATAGATCTCGCAGTGTGAGGAAGCGTTCATCGTCGCCTAATCTCTCTGCTCCTGCTAGTCGTTCCGATTCCATAGCCTCGTCGCGTGCATCACCCCCGCCTTCAGTTCCCGTAGTACAGGTACCCGTGAAGGCGCCCTCCCCGAGGAAAAGTGCGAGTCCAGTGCCAATTGTCGTCGATTCTGTGGACAAGGCAGACGACCAATCCAAAGACAAAGCGCCGCTCATCACTGTCATTGAACAGCAACCGACGCCTCCCTTAGACGAAGAACTTGCACTTTCTGTTGCGCGACACGACGTCGTCGCTTTGGACCATCCCGGGGACAAGAACGGTCTCAGAGTAAGTATATCATTTTGCCATGGAGAGCATTTACTGAGGAAGATTAAGGCTTCTCCTACGCCAAACGTCGTGAACGACACAGGTCTGTCTGTTATATTTGTGTTTTCACACTTGGTTGCTAACGAAAAAATTAGATCCCAGACTACACGGTTCTTCGCTCAGTGCTGCTGACTCGCTGGAAACTATTCAAGCAGATGGCGAAGCTGTGGCTTTAGTGACAGTAAAGCAAGAAGCAGTGGAACCCGTAGTCGTTAAGGAAGAAGTCGACTTATCCAGCGCGGAGGAAGTGGTGAATAGCCTCCCTCAGCCGGACTTGCGACCTGAGCCTGAATTGCGACCTCCGACTCCCGTCGTCGACTTTTCTATGGAGGATATTCCTGACTCGTCACCTTCGCAATCTTTGGGCGACGCTCTTCGGGTCACAGTGATGACTAGAATTCTTTGTGATCGTCAGACGCGCGAGGAACGAGTGGAACCCATCATCCGCTCAAATATCGCGCTCCTGCCGGCTCCTAGTAATCGACCGTCGTCAACGCCTGACCAACTGTTGACAGAGTTTGCCCAAGGCCCTCGCGCTGCTCAGATCAGCGCAGCATTCTATTCCGATACCCGCGATTTACTAAAACGACGCTTCAACGAACGGGAAGTCGCTCGTCTGGCGAAAATTAAGCATCTGCAGGAGCAGTATCTAGAGTTGAATGAGCGGTGGAAGGCACATTGCAGGTTGTTGGAGGGCCAGAGCAAGGTCACGCCTCTTCTTGAATTGGAAAACCTCAATTCATCCGGCCGGACGACGCGTCGAACAGCGACTTTGGGCGACGCGGTTCGATCCGATCTTGAGATGGAGCAGATCATTGCTAGTCTTGGGAATGACGAAGCGACAGATCCAACCTTCTTGTCCAGCCAGAATCACGCCGACATTCCTGACATGATATCAGTTGAACATGGCGTTGTGGACTTTGTGTATGATGATTCCAATTTACTCGTCGAGAATGCGGCCGAATACTATCGACCGCGTACTGGTATGGATGATTGGACTGAGGAGGAGAGGCAAATCTTCTTGGATCGATTTGCCGCCCATCCCAAACAGTTTGGTATCATTGCGGATGCCCTTCCCCACAAGACGGCGGCGCAATGTGTGGCGTTCTATTACCTGCACAAGAAACGCTCGATCGATTTCCGTGATGTGGTTGCAACTTACGCACCTAAACGGAGACGCCGAAGGACCGGGAAGCAGAAAGCCAATGCTCTGTTGGCCGATATACGGCAGCATGATGCGGAAGTGTCGCGTGACAATGAGGTTACTGGGACTGGGAGGGCGAAGAGGAGAGCGGCAACACGGCGACCCTTATTAGACGACCTTGTCACTGCAACGCCGACTCCAGAGCCAGAAGGGCGTTCTAAGCGACGCCGACCAACTGGCGCGAAATCTAACTTGGCTGAGGAAGTCGATGACGACGACGAGGTAAGTTTGATACTTTCAAGCAGGCTTGTTCGAATCTCACTTAAATCACTAAGGAGGATCCTAAACCAGCCAAGAAAGCCCGAAAAACTCGCAAAGTCAAGTCGGCGGCCATTATTGAGGAGTCACTGACTCCGGAGGGGAAGTCTGTAGATTCGAGTGATACATTACAACGTCGTAAGCCTTCTGTTGCTACTAGTCGATGGTCCGATGACGACAAGCGTGCGTAGTGGTTGTCGTTATGCCGCCTCCCGTCTAATAAATGGTCACAGAATTGTTTTGGGACCTCCTTGGACAACACGGTGCCGATTTCAAGCGGATAGCGTCTGCTATGCCCAATCAGGTAAATACAGATGTTAAGCTTAGTGTGCGATAGTTAAACTGTGAGCCTAGACCACCGTTCAAGTCAGCAACTTCTACAAAGCCAATTGCGAGGAAATGGCAGAAATGGCATTGAAAGAAGTTGCGGCGCGTGCTTCCGGGCGTTCGTCTAGTCCAGATCGCGAGAAGGTGGCGTCTGTTCTGAACACTTCGGAAACGGAGAAATTGCCGTTCCACTATATGCCCATGGCTATGCCTCCGAATGCGGCCGGGATATATTCTCTGGCGCACCTATCTTCTGGTCCCATTTATGCTCCGCTTCCCGGAATGTATATGCATCCTGCATATGGACCCCCATACCCTCCTTATGTTAATTTTCCTTCACCTCCTAACGTTCCTCCAAATAGTCGTTCCTCTAATCCCGTTCCTTCGAGTGCGTCTTAATGCCTCCTCCTCTGTATATATGCTGCGATAGACAGTGACGGTATAAGTTATTAACTAACGGGTTATTTTGTGATATGTGATACATCACCATGCTGTTATAGTTTATAGGTTGTATTTGTGCGTTGCATCTGTAGTAGTACTTAGATACATGCAGGAATATTATAGACCATTGACATGTACCGAATTGGGCAGGTGATCTTGAATGTCTTGAGATAAACTCCGCCACAGTGGAATTCGATCCGCCTTTCTTCCAGACTCCCATCTCCACTGTAAAGATATACGAGCAGCTCTGAAGACCTCAACACCATGGACGAGCTTCACTATTCTGGGCGAGCTTCTTTTGGACCCGAGTACCTCCCATTTGAGTCCATGTTGGATTGCCCTCTCTACGTCACTCTCTCTTTGACGCGTCTTGACTGTTTTGGGGTGCTCTCGCTCGAACGACAAGTCGAGGGTTCATATTGACTGCCTTTTCTGGCTCAAGTCCTCCTTGCTTCACGCCAAGTTGCATCTAAAGTCCAGGATCAAACAGTCACTAAACATGGCCGAACAAGCTATTCCTTTTCCGGCGTCTGGGTCTGTGGATCTGCCTCCAGTCACCGATGGTGAGTATTCAGTAGATGGACTGTATATTCGGAGTCTTACTGGACAATAGAGCCCAAATCGTCGTCTGGTGTGTATCGACGCGTCTTGAAAGAGCGCCTATTCTCACGCTAAACAGAGTCTGCTTTGCAAACGTCCCAAACATTTGTTTCCGTTGCAGGCATGTTGGTTTTTATTCGGAACTGGTCGCGTCCTCATTAAATCCCCTCGCAGAGTCATCCAATACCGACTCTTCCAAGTTGACCTCGTCAGACAAGCTCACCGCGCTTCCCTCGACACCTAATCTCAACAAGACTAATCGTTCACCTGGCGGCACTGCGAGAGGCTTTCGAAGGAGCCTAGAAGCGAACAACTCTCTCCCGTCCATACACAGTACCGGCGACCTGAACGCCCTTGGACTACAATGGCATTCGCATAGCAGCCCGAAAATACCGCCTCGATCGAGTATTTCTAATGAAGGCTTGGAGACTCCGCGGGGAAGAGTGTCCCTAGAATCTGACCGCGTTTCCGCTCCCACTTTACAAAGCATCAAGCAAGGTGAGCGGCATCGATGCGTGGATTCCTTCCAGACTTACATTATAGTGTAGCTTTCTCGACGCGTGCGAACAGAGCGAGTGATTCTGGATACCCTTCCCCCGCACAGCGTACCGAGCAACTCAGAGGGGACCGATCCCCGTCGAACAACTCTCCCAACCCTTCGCGTGCTACATCTCCGCTGCGCTTCTTACAGCAGCTGTCACAGGGTCTCCATCGCTCGCATAATCACCGCGAAGAACCATTCGTTCCCATCGATCCCTTCCACCTCAGCTGGCGGTTCAATATCCCGTCCTTCTCATGTCCGTGCTGTTGCTGCATAGTCGACACAGAGACTGACACGGCGTACGACTGCGAACACTTCCGAAAGCAGGCTTCGGGCTTCGGAGATTTCTTAGCGGACACGCTTCCCCGGATGTTCTACCTCTACATGCTCCTTCGTCTCCCTGCGCTCTACTTTTCGCGTGTGGCACGTATATTTGAGGATGCGGATGTTAGTCGCCCTGATATCCAGCGTATGATTGATACGTGTTCCCGTCCTGGATACAATGTGCCGCTGTCATCTAATGTCAACGTCAACGCAAATGCTGCGCGCCATGCCACTTCAACTGGCGTTGGCCTGATGGGGCATATTGGAGCAGTGCCGCTTGTTTCTGACCTCGACGTTCCTATCACTTTTCCGGAGGACTGGGCAGCGCCGTTCGTGTCGCCTGCCCTTGTGAGGTTCAAGCACTCTTGGGAGGCGTTCATCGACTCCCTCTTGCGAGAATGGAAAACCCTCAATGTCGTTTCTGCTTTGCTGCTCTCGTAAGTGGTACATTTAGATGTTTCCGCATCCTTTGGGCTGACCGTTGGATAAGTGCCATACTAACCATGTTCCAAATACCCAATGCTGCCAGTGACCCTCTAACTCGAACCGCTGCTCTGCTTTCGTTGATCTGTGCTTTGTGGAGTTTGTCGTTTGGATGCATTTATATTGTTAGGTTTGGAACGATGAGGACGATGTATCGTGCGTCCAGATGGGCAGAAGTAAGTCTTGCTCTCAGGTAACCTTTTGGGAGAATCACGTTCTCGTTCTTAGGAAGCGCGGAAAAATGACACTGTCATTTGGTGGAATGTATGGGTCATGCTTGCTATGCCGGCGGTATGGATGTCTTGGTCTGTTGCACCTTTTCTATTATTCCCTGCAAAAGACCGCTGAACTTGGAATAGGTCCATGATCCTCTTCATCGTATCCATCTTATCGTTTGTGTGGCGTACTGGCTCAGTCGACGATCCTGATCAGCACGCGCCCTTGGGTACCCATGCCATCTTGGGCCCACGGATCGCCATAACCGCCGTATTTGCCCTCGGAGTAGTATACTTTTTCCTCATCGTCCGGACGCTCAAGAGTTACGGATCACACTGGGTGCTCAACGGTCGTCGACAAGTAACTATGGAGCAGACACGCGTGGATCCAGAGCCTGCGCCCGAAGTGAGGCGGGGGAGGGAGCGTGAGCGTGAGCGTCGCTCTGATGATCCACCATCCGATACGCTTGCGATCAACTTGACGGACAGCCCAGAGCAGAAGACGATGAAGTTGGGCGGGGATGTGACGGAGATGGAGGTGCCTGCGCAGCGGGATGGGAGGTTCAGATCGATGCTTGGGTTGAGTAGAGAGCCTTCACGCGTTGAGCCTGATCTAGAGCGTGGAAGTGGACTAGGACCCGCGCTGCAGAGGAAGGCTGCTTCTTCGGAATGATTTCACCCTTTGCTTACGACTTTTTATTGTTCATTATCTCATTTGCATCGCATGGATTGTACAGGTACCACGATTTCAATATATCCAGAAGGACTTACAGACTAAGCAGTCGTATTCTCGTTGTCAGACTCCAGTTATGTTATTTACAAAAAGGACATTAGCTATAGTACATCGAGATGGCGTTTCACATAAGACTATGACCCACCGTAATACAAGTCCATATCGTCATCTATCTCTTCCTCTTCTTCCGTAAATTCGACCTGTAAACCACCGCGAGGTCCAATATGGTTCGGCCAGCGCTGCTCTCGTTGGGCATCCACGGGCGCACCGGATGCCATTGATTTCAATGCCTGCAGCGTGAACTGTCGGTCCAAGGGGACATGCATCAGTAAAACAAAACATAATGATGAAAGGAGGACTGACGTGGGCATCGTTACCTGCGTTATGCAGGTGCCTCACATTCGGAAGCTGCAAGAGGTGGCACACGTTCTCTAGTTTGCGGCGATTGAAGCTCTCGTCGCCCATTAACGCTGCAAATAGATCGCTGGTGTCGACGAGGAACATTCCGGTAGTAGGCACGCGGTCGGGGAGAAGGAGGGACAACGACTTCATGGGCACATTGATGTGCTCCAATGTCCTGGGGATGATAAGTTCCCGGTATTGGGCATGTTAAGAATTTGACCCTACTTAAGATCACCGCTGGCGTCGTGGAACACGAGGAATAAAGGCCCATGGGCACTGAGCCGCTCGAAGGTGTCGGTTATGACTTTGAGGAAGCCATTCCTGGGGATGATTTCGCTCTCCCCAAAGTCGTAATTCTAGAGAGGGGAGTGTCATTATAGACAAGGGTGGGACACGACACAGGTAACAGACCTTGCGATTATCAGCAACGTACTTTCCGTTTCGGTACTCGGTTGCGCTGATCATGTAGTGCGCGTCCTCGAGAACTTCTTCACTTCCCTCCCAGTGGATAGCACTGACGCCCAGCTCGGTGATCACGGTATGCTCGTACTCCCACTCTTCAAAATCAATGGCGACCCACGATGCCTTCTTCTGGCTGTACAAGTTGCGAACTCGTTCGAACGTGTCCCGGCGGGCTGTGAGGGAGCTAGTCGAGTTCTTCAGCCGCTTGTTGTTCTTCTCAATCTCCTACACACATGCATCAAGAATGAATTCTGCTTCATTGTGTATTGTAAGAGACTACCTTGGTTGCAAATTTCAACTCGCCACCTGTCTTGAAGTACACGGGTGATACTGCCTTCAGTTCGGAACGTAAGAGGAGACAATTCGAATATGGGAGGGGAACGCGTGTCTTTGTGATTTGCATTGCGTGCAGCCAATATCGGAGGTAATCGACCTGTTTCGACGAGAAAAGCAGACGCGACTCGCCGTTGGGCAGTATCCCTGTGAGTTCAAGTTCATATTGGAACACCAATGCGAGAATGAGAAGTGCACACCCATGAACAGCTGTGCCTCAGCTACGCCAGGATGGAGGGGATGGCAGGCATCAACGAGTGCGTCGTGAGCTTGGCGAGGGTTAAGCGCAATTCAATGCAAGATAGAGATATCTCTACCGAGCACACATTTGACTTTTGGACCGTCCTCGGGGTTGACCGCAGAGATAGCCTCGTTCCTGTCGAATCCCAAGTCAGATTGCGGCGCAAGCCAAAGGTCGATCTTGCCATTTGAACCAAATATCGGTATAGCGATAATAGCCAGTCAACTCGGCCATTTCCTCCTAATTTTCCTAATAGACGATCTTGTAAGGCTATCTTGAGTCTATCGCGAGATGGTGGGAAGAGCTGAAGTGACGCGGAGGTTCATAAAGGCGGCGTGATCGTGCTTTCTTGAAGCTAACTATGGAATGCAGCTTCCAAGGCCACTGCGACTGTACATTCCTCACGAGATGATTTTATGGATGAACTAACTGTGTAGCTTATTGTGATACATATTGATGGTACTAAAAATGCAAGAAGAAATAAAGTTCAAAACAAAACAAGAGTGCCATAAGTAACAAAAACAGAATATGCGTAAAATGTAGTTGCAGAGAACAAAGTCCGTTGAATGCATTATATGTCAATAACGTACGATCGACGAGTGCTGTGAATGAGTGGGGGTTCCAATCCGTTGTAACGTATGAAGATTAACGAGAGTTCCAAAGGAATAATGATAGTATAACAGGGGAAGGAGCGTGTCTTGCATGATCCCATGCATTTTGACGGGGATGGTGCGATACGTACAACCGAAAAAGAACCCGAAGAGAAAGACATCAGAGTCCGGAAATCCAAAAGTATGGGGTCCGTGTAACGTTAAAGGTCGTGGTGAAGAAGGGGCTGTCAGCGCTAAGAGATCGCAGTTGCCCTTCGCGAGGGAACAGTGCCCGAATATGAGGGCGGCATACGTGTCATATTGGCACTGGACCGCGAGGACATGGAAGAAGCTTGCATACGCGCCACTGAGGCCGAAGCGGGTTCAATGGCTCTACCTCTTGGCGACGAGCGTACAGGCTGTGTATCGTCACTAGTCCGACGATGGTGACCCATCGGCCGATGCGGCGAAGAGGATGAGGAACGATTCGAGAAACTATCGAAAGTCGACGCTCGATTGACGTGATCTGTACTCCTGTTCATGCTGTTTCGAGCAGGTGACTGAGATGGCGATTGAGAAGGAGAGGAAGAGGAATGGTGAGATCTGGGACGCGGGTACTGATGAAGCATGAAAGGAGCAGTAGGCGGTAACAGAGGCAGGTCAAAGGACGAAGGAGGCGAGGTAAAGTAAGGCATCGGCGGCGGCGGGAGAAACGACGGTGAAGAGGGAACGAGGCTGGTATTACTGGAGGACCATCGACCATGCACGTTGGAGGTCGAGGCCGCCGAGTGTCGCTTCGTTACATCATCTGATGAGGAAGAATAGACCGAGGACGGCCGCGATCCTGCTTGTGAGGGATAATTAGAATGTCCTGTCAAGCTCGATGGACGCGAGTTCGCAGCCCCTGCTTGAACTTCTGTTCCCTGTCGTCGGGAAGGAGGCGCGATGGGATCGTATGCAACCCTCGAATACTTCGAAGACTGCTGTGAATCCTTCTTCGCATTGCTCCTCAAGGAGGCTATCGAGCTGGAGCTCGATATGGCCTTGCTGCTGCTCCCCATCTTCTGAGTTTCTCTCCTGACCCGCGCTGCAGCGATCTCTTCGGCATACAATCGCTTGTTGCGCTCCTCATCCATAGCCCGCTTCTCCTTCTCCCAAGCCTTTCTCTCCTTTTCCCACTGAAGACGTTGTTCCTCGCGTTCCTGCCTCTCCTTGTCAATCCGAGCCTGCTCCTCCGCGAACTGGCGCTGTTCCTTTTGTTGTCGCAAGAACTTGGCCTTTGCCTCGCGTTGTTTCTTGACTCGCATGATGTAGCCGATCGGAATTTGATCCTCTTTGTCATCCTCGGCAAAGCGGACACCTCGCTTCACGGCAGTCTGAGGTGGAGAGGGCGGCGGGGATGGAGGTAACATTTGCGATGCGTTGGGTGAATCGGCCTCCTTGCGTAGAGGTGATGGTGCCGTTGGTTGCACGGAGGGTCGTTGTGACACTGTCATGTTATTATGGTCAGCGTGCGGGTTAAATAAGACCGCGAGACGACTCACCAGAACCATGAGAAAAGCTACTGCTCGGAGAGAGTGGTACATCCGTCGCGGGTGTCTCTGAAGCCGGTGGCGACGCTTTCGCAAGTGCCTCAGGTTGAGGCTGTTCAGAAAAATCTACCATGGCTTCAATAGCCTCGGAGAACTCTAGGTCTGGAACAGCGAAACGCGTCCCTGTTACCATTTGTCGAGTGATGCCGTCATCGGCGGCAAGCCAGACTGCAAAGCGATGCTCGAAGCAGGGACGGTCAATCCAACGGCGAAGCCCAGGAGAGTGCTCAACGACCTTGGCCGACTTGGGCAGGGCGATCTCGTCGATAGACGATGCAAAAGGCGGAAGAAGTGATGGTGGATTTTTCATGCTGAACGGGAGGATGGACGCTTGCTCAGAGGAACTGAGGGGGTCCGCAGGGTCAAGCAAACGATTTAAGAGATGTTTTTTAAGCATGAGGGAATGAAGAGTTTCCTGCCGTGACAATGGGCCTCGATTAGTTGAACGCGGGTAGCTGAGATTCTGAGAATTACGAGACGGAGGAGACAGGACGAACGGCGATGCAGAGGGCCGAGAAACCAACGCATTTTGAAGGCGAGCGGAAAGATATTTCCGTGAGATTGGAACGGCAGATGAGGGGATGGAACGGCCGTGTACCGGTGCGGCGGAGAGAGAATCATCGTCATCATCATCTGAGTCTGACGTGTCTAGGTCAGAGTCTTGCACCGGTGGGGCAGTTCGAATGCCAGGTGGTGGCGGGCGGAGCAGAGGCGGCGGGTGAGAAGGAAGCCATTCCCGATTTGAGTCTTGAGTTTCAGTATGCTTAACCTTTGTGACGGAAGGCTTTTTACTCAACCATGAGTTAATCCAGGATTTGCTCTTTGCCGGAGCATGGTCTAGAGAGATTGGAATATCATCTGGCGTCTGTAAACTGGCGGAGCCACTGGAAGATGAGGAAGACTGGCCGACATCACTACCCCTGCCAAAGTGTGGAGAGGATGGGGAGGACGAAACTACAGGGGAATTGGAGATGTCGACGCGCCGCACGTTTTTCTTGGACGCGGGCAGAGATGGGGAGCTCGCCGATGGCTGGGGAGGCGAAGAGTCATTCTTCTCGCGCCGCGGCGCAAAGACAGAAGCAAATCGGCGCATTGGGACGGCGATATCAGAAAGACATTAGGACGGCGAGGCGGTTTAGGTAAAATAAAGAACGATGGCGCAAGACGGCGAGGAGAGGCCCAACAACGGGTTGATTACAACGGGTACTGCAGCGAGGTGGTGCGAAACGACCCAATTCCGGTAATAACCTAGACAGCCAGCATCAGATTCAACAATCCCAACAATGGCAACGACGACGACCAAGAACTCACTGCACTGTGTCCGACGATGCCAACCGTCGTAGGGAACCAACAAGGTTCAAGTCAGAGAACAGAAAGATGTAAAGACAACATGTCTATGTTGATCGGACCGGGTGCTTGCCTCAGCAACATTACACCTCTCATGGGAAATAGGCACACATCTCAAACGTTCCTCAGCTCTCACACAGTACTGCTTATTGTGGTACTACTGCCCCTTGTTCTCGCCCCGCCTCTCTTGTGACTCTTCCACCATTCGAGAACACTACGCTCGTACCGTTCCATCACGCGAAACACATCCTCCTCGCCTGCTCTTACAAGTCTCGCACCACGTCTTACAAGCATGTTCAACTCAGGCGATACACTACCCCCGTTGTCAGCCCCAAGAAAAATCTTATACTTCTCACCTGGCCGCATATTCGGCTTCTCGTCTACGCCTGTTGCCTGCAATGGCCCGCGGATGGACACCTCCGGTTGTTTCCTGTCGCACTTTGCCTTGCGGAAGGGAAAATACTTTCCCATCACGCTCTTCTTTTCTATTTCTGTATCAGCGACGTGCCGTAAATCTTAGCACTCTTAGCCCACCTTCAATATCACCCAGTAAAGCCTGTTCGCAGAATCTGACATAGTCATCTATCATCGAATCGCTTAGATCGCCGACCGACCTGTTGCCACTGTTAACGTCTTTTGTAATTCTAAATTTGTTCAACGCACACTTGCGTTTCAGGATTGAACAGCTCTTCCATTCTGTTCGCCTCATGCTTCTCCATGGCCGCCACTGAGTCAAGGAATTCGTCGATCCTAGGAAGCGCTACGGCAGGATCGCCAGGGTCTCCCGGAATTCTGAAAGTATCTAGGCGCCACAATTATTGTCTTGACTAGAAGATTTACCTTTCCGCACCGTCGAGTCCGTAAACCATTTTGAGCACAACGATCGTTCCTGCTACAAATCCCAGCTCCACAGGTACATGGTCGTACATGTGGTAATCCGGATCGCTCCCCTTGGTCCGCTCAAGAGATGGCGCAAGAGTGTAGTTGACGCTCAGGGGCAATTCAAGTATCCTTGACAGCTGCTTCGTCATTTGGTAAAGTATGGCTTGAAAGCGGAGTGAGGGGAGGGAATAAAAGCAAATTAGGAATGCACATACGAGTGCCTCCAAGAGCCCTCGTTACGCGCCATAGCAATGGCGCCGCGTTGAGCTCTGGTGTCGAAATGTTGTACAGGAGATTCGCCTTTTTTGCTAATCTTGACGTTAGCGCATGTAGTGCGAATAACTTTGGGGGCCGCTAAACGAAGCCTTAGCTGAGAGAAGTTGGCTTAGTCGGTTCCAGCTCTCACCTGCATTGACAGAGACTGAATAGTTTGCTTCGTCAGATGAACTACCATCGATGACGGTATGAATTTGACTGAGTCCAGGTACGGCAGGTCGTAAGCTTCAATTGAGCTTGAGAATGAAAGGAGATCATTATGTTGTCAATAACGTCAAATGAACGCCCATGTTACCTGATCAAGTCACTATACATTATTGGTATCCGCAACATCCAGCAAGCTAAAGCTAGCACAGCTATCGTGCTAGCCAAGGACCTATACTTGTTTAGGTCAGGCGAACGTTTCCGACGATCAACATTGGGAGGGTCGCTGGCATCAGAGCTAGCTTCCTCCTCGTCGGAGCTTGTATCCGCCTCTAGAGCGGCGACGATGGGATCGTCCTCAGCATCGTCGCTGTTTTCTGGCGCCGAGACTTTTTCGCCGTCCTCGTCCTTGACAGCATTGTCAGTGTCAATACTCTCGCCGTGAACGTAATAGTATGGTTCCGGGGGAGGATGTTCAGGAAGAAGAGTCAAATTCAGAGCCCAGAGATCTTTACAGACGAGCTAGGCAGCAGCTAAGAGGTAAGGGCGGCTGGGATAGTGCGGAAACACGAACCTCAAACTCTTGGGGGAGTTCCCAAAGTCGTATAAGCGCAGCGATCTGTTTGCGAAGGATCAACTGAAGACACTGGTAGTACAAGAAAGTGCCGCGCGGGCCATGATACACTGGGAAAGCTTGAATGGTCGGCAGAACGAGAAGAGCGATACAACTAACGTTCGGGGTTAGCCCGTCCTATCCCGCTCTCATCAACCTTTTTCTTTCGACCTGATTTGAGAGTCCGTTTGTGCACTGCGTGAGCACCCATTGCTTCCGCTTCCACAGTCTCATTCCTGTAATCCTATCAGCGGTAAATACGCGACCAAGTAACTTTTATTATTATTCATTGATGATATTACCTGCAAAATGTGGCCTTCACTACAAGCAATCAGACCGCTGGATGGCTCCTTGTGCCATTGTCGCGAACGGCATATTGGACAGCGACGACGCGGTGCCATGATGATGGTCGCGAAACAAATTGGTTAAGTAACTCTCGGTCACCCTCGGTCACGTCGCGAACGTTACTCTTTCCCGTCATGAGGGCGCTCTTTTTGGTTTTCCTCGCTGCTCTGGTAGTGGCTGTTTTTGGGTAATTTTTTGTCCTTTCTTGTTATTTTGTTGCTGACATGGCATGCAAGATGGGATAAGGTTCAATAGCAACAACTTTTAGTGAGACGGAAGCTTATTTGCGGTTTTAACAGGAAGATCATGAAATCTTCGACCTCGTCAGCGCAGTGGAGTCCTCGGAGGGCAAGGGAACGACTTTCTACTCGTGGCTAGATGTGCCGTCGACTGCCACCGCCGCAGAAATTGGCAAGGCGTACAGAAAAATGAGCATGCAGCTGCAGTGAGTTGTCAACGCTGATGCAAGTACGTCTCACTCAACATTCACTCTCACAGCCCCGACAAAAACCCCAACGACAAGAAAATTCATGAGCGCTTTGCTCGCCTCGGCGTCGTGTCAACCATCTTGCGAAACAAGGAAAGCAGGACGAGGTAGTTTCCTCTTGTGTCTGCCTGGGCCAACCCTTCGTTAATTGCCTGTTTCCAGATACGACTTTTTCTACAAGAACGGCGTACCAAAATGGCGCGGAACTGGCTATTACTACTCTAGATTCAGGCCTGGCTTGGGCGTACGTGGCTCATAAATTATGCCCAACGTCACTCACATTTCCTTTTAGTCTGTTCTCGTTTTCCTTACCATTTTAACTTCGGGACTGCAATATCTGGTCCAGAAACTCAACTACAAACGCGACCTCGGGCGAATAGAGGA
Source organism: Hymenopellis raphanipes (assembly GCA_003314085.1). Taxonomy (NCBI): domain Eukaryota; kingdom Fungi; phylum Basidiomycota; class Agaricomycetes; order Agaricales; family Physalacriaceae; genus Hymenopellis; species Hymenopellis raphanipes. Next base: position 31,936 of record QLPD01000761.1, read on the forward strand.
AATCCAGAAGAACGCCCGTCTCGCCGCGTGGGGCGCCAAGCTCGTACCTCTCGATGGCCAACGAAAGGTCCGTCTTGGAATTCATTAATCGTTCTTCATCGTGTTAACTTTGCGACAGGTCAAAGTCAATCTTGGAGGTCCCCCTTCGCGTGATGAGGATGGCAATCCCATTCGAGGGCGCACCATAGACATGGTTGTCGACGGCCAGGACACTTACATTGTCTGAATTCTTGTCTTCAACCTGATACATGTCTCTCATACAACTTCTAGATTGACGGCTCAGGCATGATGGAGCCTCTTGACGCCTCTTCTGCTGTCCCGCCTCACATCAAGCGTACCTGGTTCTTGGCTCTTGTCCTTAGCTTCTACAACCGCCTCTTGAAATCGGCAGAGTCGTCTACAACCGAAGTGAGCGAAGATGAAGACGGCACCGAATCATCCTCCGAAGCCAGCGGGACTTCTACGCCTAACGGGAACGGACTGGGAGCAAAGTACGCGCCAATTAACAAGGCTGGTGGTCGGCGCCGGAAAGCACCTAAGAAGCGGTAGATGGCATATTTATGTGTATAGTACATCGGTATAATGTGATGCAATGGATCCGGCATAAATGGTCGTAACAGGTCGGAAATGTGTACACAGACTCAAAGCACTTTGGGCTGTCCATTTACAAAGAACCACCGAACCAGGTCCAATGTTGCAACTGAATCTTCTACGGATGAATGTCCTACAGTGCTTCCTCCGGCTTGGATCCTCACTCCCAGGTGTTGTCGAGCTCTGATAATGGTCAGTCGTGATCGCGAAATTTACCATACTTGACGTACAAATCTCGAAGTGCGCGTCTATACGGAGGTCCATGTGGGTGAGGAAACATGATAGCGGTGTCAACGCAGCGATGGTGTATAATACGAAGTGTCTTCAGATCGTTCTCCAAGGCATGTCCAATCAAAATAGTCTCCGAATTCATGATTCTATTGAGAGCCTTTCGGATTTCAGAAAGCGGTCGCGTCGCCTTGGCGTATATTTCTTGGTTTATGCCGGAGAATCTTGTGTTGAAGTCGCTAGGTAAGAAGGGTATGATGGGTTATAAGAATTAGAGAAGATAAATGTTACGGACAGGATGTGGACACCTTCGTCCATTTGGACAATCTCATCGAACACTTCGGTTCCTGTTGCGTCTATGACAGAGACTCGGGCGACACGCATACCGCCTGTGGTATATATCATTTCACAATCGAGAGCAACAATATCCAATGCGTTATGCGACAGCTCTGGCGAGGGGAGCGGGGTGAAAGCGTGCCGCGCATGTAAGATAGCAGGCTCAGACTCGTAGAAGACGTGTGATCCCCTAGCGCAGCCTTCGACTTCGGATACAGCTCTCGAACAGCAACTATAGACTTTGATACGGTCACCTGGCGAGAATTCACATTAATGCGAGGAGTCGATAAGTCGGAACTTACCGGCGGTCTTCTTTGTGTATGGTCGACCCCAGTGATGCAGACATTCATCGGGATCGGGATCCGATTTAACCATGAACGGTTGTTTGCAGCGCTCGCAAGTCGCGGTGTTTCCAACCAGACTGGGATTCGAGCCGCCTTCGCCTGGAGGTACGACAGTTACATAATTCCATTTATTCATATCTTCCAGCGAAAGGATATGTGGCGTCAGATGTTTCGCAGTCAAATTGAAAGCTTTGATGGAGTTTCGTGCTTCCACGCGAGCTGCTATTTCCCCTGTCGTTCCTACTGATTCATGCAATATGGAATCGGGAATAGCGCGTTTCTTGAGAGATGCTGCAGACTGTATCATAGCCTACCAGGAAGATGTCAAAGAACATGACTGAAAGGACTGTATGTATGCGCACATTGCGATAAGATGTCTTGCTGGCGGCTTGGTAGACCTCATCCTCTTGCCTGAGGGCATGTTCAGATGCGAGTGTAGGATTTGTTGGCAGTATGGCATTGTACAAGACGACAAAATGGTCATATAGTGTTTTCAGCATGGCCTTGGTGAGGAGCAGAGATAAGTTCTGCCTCGAGGCGGCTACAGGAGGGACAAAGTCGTGATTTACCTGGCGTACTGGAACAGCGACACGGGACGTTGCAGGAGTAACCTGGAGAACGGGTGGGCCTGTGCTAGGCTGGGAGAACGTGAATTACAGATGGGCGAGCAAGACAGCGAACATTGACTGACAGCAGGTGTTGGTGATGACTTTGCAGGCACAGGTTTCCGTCCAGAGGCGGGACCTACTATCTGTAGTTTTCGAGGCGGCTCTCCCGTCAAGCCGTTTGGTGTGCGCACTGGCGACGGGGCTGCTGGACGTTTACTGGGAACTGCCGATGTCGTCCGGGACATTGAGCTTGTCGTTGGTTGTACATTTGATACAGTGACCAACGGCGGTGGAGGTGGTAAATCAGGACGATGAGAAAACAAACAATTTGGACGCGTGCAGGAAGCCTTGTCTGGGCAAGGAGTTGACTGGAACAGCTTCAAAGAAGAAAACATTGACGGGGAATCAAGACGCGTGAACCAATGCGGTAATACTAATACTAAGCGGACTGGGAAATCGGGTACTCGGCTCTCTCACTCTCTCTCTGTGACTACGACGACGTCGACGCCTCCGTTGGTAATGTCGACCACCTCACCCAAGGGCAGAAAGCGGAACCCAACCTTCACAGTCATCACTGACCGAATCGAGTGAGCAATTTCCCTTTTTTTCTCTACGTTGTAATGCTAAGCGCGGTAGACACGATCCTGCTCATCATCTTGCGGGGCCCTTTATGCCACAGACGTACGTCCATGGCCCTCTGTAATCTTTTCTGGTACTCACAGCAGTATGCAGCCCGCTAGGCAGTCTGACCCCAGTCAGCGAACGGAGCAAATCACCCTCCTTCCGCCCTCATGTACCCGCTTATTCCACTGTCTCGCCTTTTCTAAAATGGGCTGTCATACCAAGTCCGTCTTCGTTTCTCAATCTCCGCCGCACGTTACCAACATCATTTTTATCTCTTTAGCGGAGGCATTAAAGATTCTTGTTGTACCAATAATTCTCTACCTCAACTGGGAGCTCGTCGCGCCATGGATGGGTAAATCCCTCGAACCCATCGTCTCGCCATACTTGGGCCATTATCCCCTTGCCGACTCCAGCCGAAACCCGTTTCAGGTCTTCTTCTTACTTTCCCACTACGTGCCAACTTCCGCTCCGGACGATCCGCGCTATCAAAAAGGATACTACGATTTAACATTCATCGCCTATTACATTGTCTTTTGGTCCATGGTCCGACAAATAATTACCTTAAATATCTGTCGGCCTGTCGCCCGTTATTTCGGTATCCGAAAGGAAGCCAAACTTGAGCGGTTTGGTGAACAGGGATATGCCATGATCTACTTTCTTGTCATGGGCTATTGGGGCTATGTATGTCACTGGCGTTTCCGTGTATCATTGTGAGTGACGTTTGATACCAGCGTATAATGGGACAACTTCCCACCTTTTGGTATCGTACCGAATATTTCTGGATCGGTTTGCCTCTCTTCTTCGCGCTTTTGACGACTGACTTATAACTGACGCCAGACTATCCTCATTGGGATATGAAACCCGAACTCAAACGATACTATCTCATGCAAATGGCCTACTGGTGTCAGCAATTCCTCATTCTTGTCCTTGGCTTAGAGAAACCTCGAAAGGACTATGCTGAATTGGTTGCCCACCACTTTGTCACAATTTGGCTCGTCGGGTAAGTTCAGTTATGGTGCTGTGGATTCTTTTCTGACAACCCTCTCGCAGTTGGAGTTACTTGGTCAATTTGACTCTGATTGGGAATGCCGTTTACATGAGTATGGATATTCCGGATTCATCGTTAGCTGTGCGCAATATTTTTAACTTCAGGGATGGCGACTTGACTGATTCCGCATTCTAGCTATCCAAACTCCTCAACTATATGCAAAAGGACCGCGCAAAAACGATCGCATTTGCACTTCTTATAGTTTTGTGGACGTAGGTGTTCCGCATTCGTTGCCAGCCATGACTTCCTCATCATACCTTTAGGTACTTTCGTCACATTTTGAATCTTGTGATCTTATGGTCCGTTTGGTTTGATTTTGAACTGATCCCGTATGTTGCTTCCTAACTTTGGTGTATTCGCATTGCTTCACATGTCGACAGTGAAGCTTCGAGGGTGTGGGACCCGGCAGCAGGTCGCTGGATGCCAGCTTGGATGAGATACCAGATTTTCATACCCATCGCTCTTCTTCAGGCCCTCAATCTATTCTGGTACTACCTTATCATGCGCATCCTCGTCAGGTAAGAGCATCGGCCATGTCAGCTTGAATAATGACCGAATCATTTTAAGGACGTTGTTGTATTCCAAGCTTGACGATGAACGATCCGACGACGAAGATGATGGTGAAGACGAGGGTGACAATTCCAAAGAAGATTGAGATCCGAAACACGCGCTCTTTCAATGCGCAATCGTGGTGCAATCTCGACTTTTTGTTAGTAAACATCTAAATGAAAGCCATTCACGAGATGATACAGTCGACTTCAGACGTACGCTATGACTCATGCTCCTCCTTGTTCGCATTTGAGCTCAAGCTTGAAGCTTCACCTGTTATTACTATTAGTATCTGTTCCCTCGAAGCAGAATCTTAGTGGAATAGGGGGGATGGGAAGAGAACAAAGAGCTGCGGGCAACGCCACGTTCAGGAGACTCACACGAAAGAAACGTGTTCGCACCGGAGCTTAGAAAGGTTGATGTTGGGTCGATGGACCGTTTGTCAGGAACCTGGCGCGCCCGGCACAGCCACAGCCGATCGTGTACACATGATCGCATTACTCCAAACCTGCAGGTTCATTGCCAATTTTGGCTTTTCTCTGCCAGCACCTCTCATCCTCCCGGCTGCTGCTCACGAACTCACGAACTTGATGTTATGAAATTCGCTAGATATCTTCAAGAAACACAGGTGCTTTCATATCGTCCAGGTAGCTCCTTCATTGACAATTTTTGTAGACGGCGGAATGGAAAAAAGCGTACATGTAAGCCAGTAGACAAGATAGTCGTGGTGTTTCTTATACCACTGTATAGTGACTACCGCGGCTTGAAAAAACGCATCACCGCGATCCGAAAGTCTCAAGAGAACTCTGTTTTGCGGCCTGGATCACGACCAGATCTCACCGAGTCTCCCAGACAGTCAGTTGAGGACCATTCAGATTCCAGTGATGACCATGGGATCGTTTCCCAACGTGTGGCGCAACGTTCCCTCACTTCCGCTCGCTCAGCGCGTCCTACATCCCCTGCGATCGAGAAGGAGAGAATAGCTGCTCAGTCCAACTCCGAACTTATCCAAACGAATGCTGTTGGCTCATCGAAAAGTCAAAAGGCTCCTTCCAGTCGTGAACAAACTGGTCCGAAGAAAAGACGTCGAAGACCTACCTTCTCTCGAGGTACGTCTGAACATTTTTCTCTCATCGGCTTCCATTCATGTCATGCCCAGGAGCCTCTTTGTTTCCTCTCCCTTTCGCGGCTCCACCAACGCTACAAGAAACACGCTCCCTTCTCTCGCCTGTGGAAAGATCTTTTTTGGACGCGTTGGACGGCGAACTAGACAAGATCGAGACATTCTATCTGGACAGGGAGAAGGAGATGACCGCTCGTGCTCAGCTCCTTCATGAACAACTCCACGAACTGACGTACCACCGAAGGCTTTTTCATGTAGGTTCCACTTCCTTCAATTCTAAACTTCTATTCATGATATTGCAGGAAGCCCAAGAGAGGTCTGTCCGCGTAGAAAAGTTCCTGGGGATCCGGAAAACGTCGAAACTGCCGGTCAAGAAACGCAAGGCCAAGTCACAGAAAGAGCAGGATGACGAGGCGAAATTTGGATACCTTGATCCGGAGGAGTACCAGAATGCGAAGAAGAAGCTGAAGAAAGCGGTTGTGGAGCATTATCGGTTGGTTTTATATTTCTATACCCTGCATCCTTGCTCACGGTTAACAGTGGTCTTGAAGCACTGCACAACTATCGTGTTAGTGATTCCTCCGAGTTTTGTATTCTAGTCCTTAGGTTTCCCAGATTCTCAACATGACTGGCTTCCGAAAGGCGCTCAAGAAATTTGAGAAAGTCACCAAGGTCTGTGTAGTTCCATGCGTCCCCACTAGCGGCTCATTATTGCGACCTTAAGATTCCGCTCTTGAATGCATACATGACTGAGAAAGTGAATCTTTACTTACTCTCTCGATTCAGATTCTCATCTGATTGAATCCAGGTCGAAATCAGTCCGTTCGCATCCGAGAGCAACGTGCGCAACATGATGAACGAGATGGAAACGATTTTTGCCAATCAGTTCTGTAGGTTTTCCAAGGCCCATCTTGATCTGCTCTCCTAATGATTATTATTCATAGCTCGCGGAGATAAGAAACGCGCGCTTCTTCGTCTTCGTGCTGGCCTCCTACATAAGAGTCACCATTTTAGCTCCTTCCGATCTGGTCTCTTCTTTGGTCTATCTTTACCGCCACTAGTAGCAGGAGTATACCAAAGTAAGTGCGAAGAACACGCAAACGATCGCGCTCCTTATCATGTCGCATAGGTTTTCAGACAGACACGAGAGCTGCTATACCAGGGTGGGATGGACTGCTATTTGTTTATAGCGTGCTTCTAGTTCCTGTCGTCTTCGCACTACTCGTGGGCACTAACTTGCTGGTGTGGTCGCGGGCCAGAGTGAACTACGTTTTCATTTTCGGTGTGTTATGGGCATGTAAATACACTTTCCGTCGGCTGATTGCTCTCAGAACTGGAGTACAGAACACGGCTAGATCACCGAGAGTACTTTGAGGCTCGTCGATTTTCACTTTGGATGCTGTTTTTCTAACCCAACGATGGCAGCTTCCAAGCATTCTGTTTTGTACCCTGTGTTACGCGTTTTGGCTCTCGTTTATAAGGGCTGGCGCACCTACAATGGATCCCACATATTGGCCCCTTGCATGGCTTGGGTTCACCGCTATTATCATACTGGACCCGTTCCCTCCCTTATTCAAACACTCTCGTTACTGGTTAGTGAGCCGAACCGGTCGGCTTCTTCTCCCGGGATTCCATCGCGTCGAGGTCAGTGCCAACATCCGAGCAATGAGCTCATCATCGCCTAATACGTCTCTAGTTCACAGATTTCTGGATGGGGTGGGCAGCTTCCTCCTCCGTCAATCTCAGGATCTCATCGCTTTCAGAGATCAATTCTGTAGCTTAGTTTTCTCCTTGTCCAATTTGTCTCTTTCCGTTTGTGCCTACGCCACTGGGTTCAACGAAGACTGGCGCCGGTGTGGTTCAACATCCAAGCTGTGGACCGTCGCATTTGTGCTCGCCCAACTTCCGTTGCTGATTCGTCTTATACAAAGTATCAGACGTTACAGGGACTCGGGGTTGTTGACACACTTGATAAACGTTCGTGTCTATAAAAACTGCCCACATTTCGATCTTATACAGAGGATAGGGCGGCAAATATGGCTCTGGGATCATTAGTTATCTGTTCTATTTTCTCTGGCGCCATCAAGGTGTGCATCTCAACATCGAAATCACAGTCAACTTACGTAGAATAGGTGGAGGTGGACATGGTTCAGTCTTTGCACTTTGGTGCCTGTTCAACACTGCATATTCGGTTTATGCATCGTCGTGGGTCAGTTCAGGATGTTTAGGTTTGCGAGACTAAGAAGATACTGACGAAGACCCACAGGATCTTCTTATGGATTGGTCGTTGCTGCAGAGCCATGCTAAGCATGTTCTCTTGCGGAATGAGCTACTGTATTCGAATTATATCCCTGTGAGCTTGAAGAGATTTCTCCTGCCTCTACGTCGCCTAATACATCATTCTAGCTGTACTATTGTGCAATCGTACGCCTCGGACAATGCTACTCTGCATTATATGCTAACGGGCCTGACAGGTCGCGAACGTACTAGTCCGCTTCATTTGGGTTATCTATATCCCCAAAGAAGGACCTGACTTTTACTTGCGTTCTTTCGTTGCGGGGTTGCTGGAAGTGGGACGTCGTACCCTCTGGAACTTCTGTACGTGGTTTTCAGGCTGTCCATGTAGCGGAAGTAACCTATTCTTTCTCAAGACCGTTTGGAAAACGAGCATCTCGGTAACGTTGATCAGTACCGAGTTACGAGGGAGGTGCCGTTGCCTTACTCTCTTGATGATATTGGCCACGACATAGACGACGACGATGACACGCAAGACTAAGAGATGTGATATATCTCAACGAGGCTGGGTCCAGCTGTCGCCCGCCATCCCGTACCTATCATCCATAGATTTTTTGTCATTCGTTATCCTTCGCTAAAGTTTGTTATGTCGTACGTATCTCTGGGCTCACGAGTCACGGAGCCTTACACGCCAGTGCTGAGTGCTGAGCGCTGAGTGGACCTGGTGGTCGGCGCGTGACTGTCAGGGACAATTAGAGTGACAATGACTGCACGTGAGAGCATTGTGCGAACCTTGCCCTCGAACGCGATTGTGCAAGGGCGCATTTGTATGCTTGGAGTCGTAGACAGGCCTGTATCTGTAGCGTAGCGCAATGGCCGACCAGGCAGAGTTGAAGAAACTCGTTAAACAGTTGCAGGGGACATCTCAAGAGTCGGTACGTTTTTTTTTCGTGTGTGTTTACTGTAAAACCATCATATCACTCACGTCCGTTGCGTTTACTCACTTGATAGGTTATTCTCAGCCTATTAACTACCCTCAAGAAAGATTTCATTGTAAATGAATCAATCCTAAGGGTGAGTCTATGTCACTTGTACTTTTTTTTCGCCTTGTTTGCTGACGATTGGACAGGAGACGAAAGCGGGGCTGGCAGTGGGCAAGCTCCGCACCCACGCCTCCAAGAACGTCGCGGACGCTGCCAAAGACATCGTCAGGAAATGGAAAAACGACGTTGACAAAGCCAAGGCGGGCGGTGCGTGGGCCTGCTCACACGATGTGCTCTTACTAATGATATGCAGGCGCCACCACGAAAAAGCCATCCACGCCGACCACGCCAGTGGCACCACCAAAGCAGGCAGCAGAGCGCTCAGCGAAGAAGGACCTCGGGGGTGCGAAGGTGACACACGATGCCACCCGCGATAAGTGCATCGATCTTATATACGATGGCATCTGTGCCGGGTCTTCCCTACGTGAGCGCCCCCCATCTCTCCCCGACTTGACTCGCTAATATCTCTCCAGCCAACGATAAGCTCCTCTCGACATCGTCTGCCGTCGAAGCCGCCGTTTATGCTGCCCATGGTAGATCAACCTCGGCCGAGTACAAAGCGCGCATCCGCACGCTGTACATGAACCTCAAGGCCAAGAACAACCCGAAACTAAAGGTGGCGGTCGCCAGTGGAGAGATTCCAGCGGATATGTTTGCCACCATGTCCAACGAGGCAAGTCTCTTCTCCCTTTTCACACGTTGTACTTACCCTTTGTGTAGGACATGGCTTCGGAAGAGCGCAAGGCCGAGGATAAGGCTATCCGTGAACTGAACCTATTCAAATCTCTCGCTGCGGGAGACCAGCAAGCAGAGACAGACGGATTCCAGTGTGGACGGTGCAAACAGCGGAAAACTGTCTACCGCCAGGCGCAGACGAGAAGCGCGGACGAGCCGATGACTACCTTTGTTACCTGTACAAACTGCGGGCACAAGTGGAAGTTCTCATGAGCGACTTTCTTCCAACTTGACAATACATGTACACATTCCCTGATTGTATGATTAGCTTTCTTTCCAATTGCCTTCTTTTCTTCCTCTTTACCATTCACGCGGATTTACGCGCAGTTAAGCAACATGTATACCCTTACTCAATTGACCCTTACTGGTACTTTCAACGACAGTTTGATATTTTATTATACTTACACTACGAGACAAGAAGCTTTATCATTAACTAGTACTGCGCTCGGTGCAGCGCTCGAGGTGTGAAGTGAGGTTCAGCTGGACTGCTCGGCGACGTCGGCGTGACTTGGTCTGATCCATCATCACTTAAAGTTGAACTGCCGCGCTATGCGTAAGCCGCTCAAGTGGCCAGACGCCGTTTCGTGAGAAGATCTATAGACTTGTATAAGAACCAGTACCAGCAGAGCCGGCGAAGCACCCCACTTGAATGTCGGACGATATTGCTCTTGCGCAGAGTATTCTTAATGAACTTCTGTAAGTTTCTGTCTTCCTTTCGGCCGTTTTCTAAGTAATACTAGGCGTGCCTTCGAGGCGCGCGATGTACAGGTAAGAAACTCAGCGTTTCTTTGTCAAAGCTGACATTGTAACAGGCTGCCACGACTTCTTTGGAACGTATACGTGATGAAATCAAGTACACGCGGGAGATGGGCCAGGTATACTTCAGCTTGTCAAATCCCGCAACGCTGATCTCATCTATGTCAAGAAACTCAGTCATTCATTGATTTCTACCGTCCAACAAGGCCGCAACACATTTCCCGACAATGAGACCATTGCAACAATATGTAGCTCACTCCCTGACAAGCTCTACGCCGACGAACGGCAGGCGAAACTCGACCTGATCGAAGACTGGTGGACTATTCCTGTTGTTCCCACCACAAATCCTTCTACCATAACATTCCAAGATACTACGGGCGACGACGAAGATTGGGGGTCATGCAATGTCCAGACAAGCTTGGATGAGCCCTTCCGACTAGCTTTCAAGCGCTTCAGAGTTCAACAAAATAAGAAATATCGCCACCCTTTCCTGCCTTGCCTTGACTTTGAGTTGCCTAACCTCAGAGTCACCGACAACTTCACAGATGTGAACTGCAACAGTGCTGTTACCGTTCGCGACGTTCTGGCGTCACGCGGAGACGAAACTGTCTTTCCATTCCTCAGAAAATCGTTCAACTTACATGCTCGCCAGCATTCATGTATCACGTTCCAGCAACCTTGGGAGCGGATGCTTCCCTCTTGGTTCCCACCTGCCCCTTCGACCTGGCTTACGCCATCGATCCCCCCAGCCTACCGCCACCTTGATACATTGAAAGCGGACAGGGCATCATTCTGCTCTTACCTGAAAGTTCCTCTTCTCAATTTCCCCGGAACGGGCAAGGAGATACTTCCATCCACGAAAACACCACCAACCGTGGTTTCAGATGTCTACTTGCCTGTCCAATTCCGTCCACACGGTCCTTCTTATTTTCCTTTCGATATCGATGCTGACCACGTTCGGCCCCAGGACAAATTAGTCCCTCCGCTGTCCACCGAGCAAGTACTTCCGCTGCTAGGTAGAACCATCGAGTTCTCTATCGCACCTCTCGATCCAGCTTCCGAAGGTAATTCTAAGGAGGCAAGGAAGAAACGCCGCAAGCTCTACAAAGATCTGGGTATCGACGATCGGCTGCACAATTCTATCGCCATTCCTTGGGGCTGGGATCCATCGACGTCACGTCTGCATTGCCTTACCGCTGTCGATAGTCTATGCATCCTCGATGTTTCCAAGCCTGGGAGTTTTGCGTCGTTTAGTGTGCCATCGGTCAAAGTATGCCAATGGCTGGGTGTGGCATCTTTACCGGAGGACCAGTGGGCACTGGAACAGGATGCGAATGCACCGGCACCAACAGCGAGCGCGGTGTCTGTGCAAGTGGACTACGGGAAACACCTCCAAGATATTGTGGATAGACTTAATCAAACACCAGAACACCATATCTTTGAGGTGACTGCTTTGCTTTGGGGGTTTTCGATACATTAACGAGGTGTCTAGGTCAAGAATGATTCTGACATTCTCATTGGTGATACTCATTTGTCAAAGGAGCATCTGGACTTCGAGATTGTCCTGAAAGATCTCGCTCTAGGAGTGTGGAAGAGCGCTTCTAATGATGATAATGAGGACATCCTGAGTGTCACCATGCATTGGGTGGGCGAGGGCTCTGTAGATTGGACTAATCCGGCTCCCGTGGCTCATGAAGACGAATCTGGGGGAGAATGGGAATCCATGGGGGAGTGTAGCGTCGACTCTGGTTCTTTGATCGCTATCGCGGAGGACTCCATTCATTCTGAACCTCTTACAATCGAAGGAGGTGTCCCGCCGGCTTCAATCTTGGAGTTCCTTGCGGACTTGTCGTCTAGTACATCGAGATGCACTGCTATTCCAGGAGGGGTTGTTTGTAAGTCCTTGACCACAATGACTGTGTTTGTGTCTGACGTTGATCTGACAGGCTCTGTCGACGATGGAGGATATAGCGTCCATGTGAAGCGGAATTCGGACAATCGCATCGTAGCTATTAAGATCCAGACATATGAGGGCGAGGACGAGTAGAGACAGGAGGATGAGTATGTGGAAAGTTTCTCCAGGGCGACATCATGGCAGACAGTACTCGCGTTTCACTATTGTTTTCACCTATGTGTAAGTATCCTTCGATTCGACTTCTTCAAACGACGGTTAAGGACACCGTGGATCGTTGTTCTGCGAAATCCGGCAGTAAGAGGTGAACGTTTTTAGCCCAGGTACCGGTAAGTATTTGTGAAGCTCGTAAACTTCAAAGTAGAGGCTGGGAATCTGCCACGACCTAAGATCAATGAAGATAGTGGCTCAAGCCAATCAAAACTGCAGGAATTCTAAGATGCGGGCGTGCGCGAACCTTGTCATCAAGGAACGCTGCTTTAAAAGTAAACTACTCTTACCACGCTGTCGCGGTTTGGGCGGTAATAGCACGGCAAGGAGTAAGCGGTGTGAGAGTCGGAACGGCGGAAGCAAACGCCATGCCAAATTCGCCGGACGATCGTGTCAACTTGATTTAGTACTGCCATCTTCAAACTTTCACTCATTGAGCCGCTCTCTTAACTCGCGGGCTATTTATTCTTTTCTTGATTCCGACCATGCCCAGCGTCGAGCGCATCGTCTTTCTCTCGCTGGTCCTCGATCTATTCGCATTTACCATACCGCTACCTCTGTTTCCACGTTTGATTGAGTGGTACACTGTGGTATGTGCATGACACGTATAGGCCACGTCGACAGAGTGAGCTGAGGAGACGTATAGCGCGAAATATCCGACCCAAATGGATTCCTTTCACGGACGCTAGGCTTTGTAACCTATATCCGAAGCTTTCTGTATAACCCGGCTGTTACGGCCAACTCTGAAAGATGGGATATTGTCTTGCTCGGTGAGAACGTTGGATCGTACGCCAGTCGTGATACTTACAAATGTTAAAGGTGGACTGCTGGGATCAGTCTTCTCGTATGCTACTCAACCGTCTCTGGATGCAATGCACCTAATGGACACGTTTCAATAGGACACTTCAATTCATCGTCTCTCCAAAGATTGGCTCATTATCAGACAAGTATGGCCGAAAGCGCATACTTCTGCTTACTATGATTGGCAACCTACTCTCGGCCGTCGTCTGGATTAAATCCACCACGTTCGCAACCTACATGTTGTCGCGTGTCATTGGCGGTCTGAGCGAAGGCAATGTCCAGTTAGCTATGTGAGTAGACTACAGCGTCGCTCGACTCCGCTCATGTACTTCTAGTGCCATTCTGTCCGATGTCACCACTCCCGCTAACCGGTCAAAAGCCCTCGCCCACGTAGGCATTGCCTTTGCTGTCTGCTTCTGTGTCGGACCTCCAGTCGGCGCGTATTTCGCTACCAAACCCCTTCCTCCCTCTTTCTCTGAGAACACCTGGCTCGGGGATCTGAACGTATACGCCGCCCCAGCAATTCTCACTTTGGTGCTTTTGTCGGCTGAGACCTTGTTCTTAATGCTTGCGCTGCCCGAAACGCGTGGCAAAGCAGCACCGCTGAGCAAGGAGGACAAAACTACAAAGAACGGCTCTGCGACAGGTGCGAAATCCGCAACTACAAAGAAAGCTAGCGTTGAAAAGCGCATCAACATTCTCAAATCTCTGCGCCGCTTACACTTCTTATTCCTTGCGTTCTTTTCGGGTGTTGAATTTACGCTCACCTTCTTGACATTCGATTGTAAGTTCTTCTTGAATGTTGTTCTAGCCCTCGCTAATATACGCGATACCAAAGTGTTTGACTGGAATAACAAGCAAAACGGAATGCTCATTGGTTCTATCGGTATCATCAGTGCGCTGCTACAAGGCGGTTACGTCCGACGCGCCACATCCAAGGTCGGCGAGGGTCTCATGGCGCGTCGAGGCGTACATAGTTGTGCCGTCGGACTCGTACTCCTCGCAATGCTACCGCATTTCGTCACTAGCAAGCCTGTGCTGGCACTCCGCTTGCTACAGGCAGCCGCCGTCTGCATGGCGTTCACTTCAGCAACGGTGGTGAATTCGTTGACTGCTTTTGCATCACTTCAATGTGACGAGCCGACCTTTGATCCCGTTACGGGTAAAACGACCAAGGAGCATCCTCAGCTCACGAAGGGTAAGGCGCTGGGCAAGTTCCGATCTTCAGGCCAGCTGGGCCGTGCGATTGGTCCTCTACTGGGTACGTCGTAAGCGATCTTGATCTGCGTTATAGCTCATGGTTTATAGCCTGTGCGTCTTACTGGACCGTGGGTCCATCTTATACATATTCCGCGGCCGCTATTTCCATGTTCATCCTGACTGCAGGCATGAAGAAGATTGCTGCAACAAAGTCAATGTAATGAAATGCGGGGCCAGGACTTAACATAGACACGCAAATCTTGTATATCCGACTGTATTGGATGGAATGCGACAGATAAAGACCAACCTATCACAGGCAGTGCTCAGACTATGTATAAGTAGATCAAATGGAGGCTTCAAGCCAATAAATCGAATACCATGCTAAACACAACTGAGCAAGAACAATAGAATCAATTGCGTTAAGGAAAGTAGGTGTAATTATTGTGATTTATGACAGCCGTCTTGCCACCTTAAAATAAACTGTTCTATCAGACCAACAAATATCCCGCGCGTCCTGTTCTACAAGTTAATACATCGCAGGAGGAGTTCGGTTCAAGAGGCCAGTCATAAATACGCAATGGGTATATATGAATGATGTCTCTCTCATCTGCAAGCCTATGAGTCTCGGTGGTGCGACGAACTGCGCGACCGCGAGTGGTGGCGAACGTGGTGGGATGACGTCGGAGTATCGCCTCCCAAGTCTATGAGTGTCGCGTGTTCTGACGCCCTAGAGTGTGATGTGCCCTCATTACTCTGTACCTCAGGAAGGCTATCCGGCCGCTGCTTTTCTGGTGGTGGCTGTGATGAACCAGGCCGCGAGGAGCTAGGTAACAGCGGAACTTGTGGCGAATACGGTGGAGCTGATCCTAGTTCAATGTCCTGTTGCTGCGTGAAGATCGCTGGAAGAAAAAATAACACCCCCCGACTGTACGGTCGGCGGCGATTGCGAGCTGGCGCTCGATGTGAAGATGTGTCCTGCCGGAAACCAGTCATCACAGCAACGCGATTTCGCACACTACGGATGGCCCCCATCAGCGTGCTCGACGACTGGCCATACTGATCATTGGAACTTTCGGACGAAGTGGGGGATGGAGAACGGACATCAACCGGGAGCGACAAAACAGGAAGATCGTGATCGCTAGGTGAATCTGGTCCGTCGGAGGATGAGCCAAAGGTCCAGTTGCCAGAACGCGAGCGACGTGGGAAGAGGACTTCGTAGCCTCCCATGCGGCGGAAGCGCCCCCTCTGCTTGCTCGGCATGGCGAAGGAAATAAGCCCCAAAATGAGAACAACGAGCCCTATCCACATCATGATCTTGCCAAAGTGGTTCAAAAAGGCGATGAAACCCGCATCATTTGCATGCCAGCTGCTACCGTAAAAGTGCATGAAGAACGAGTTGGGGGCCTCGCCTTCCTTTGCATTTTTTCCGTAAAGCGACTTTGGAAGAATCCGGATAGGATCACTCTGCGCGCTGGCATGGGATGAGGTAAAGATGCTGTACTGGATAGAGAGGAACATGGGGCCTGTTGAGAACATGACAGTGGGATAATTAAGGATCCAGGAATGATCAAAGGTGACGAGACTGTGAATGGTTTGGGCCAAGAATGGATGCCCCTTCTCAGCAAACATGAGGTCGTTTGAGATGCCGACTGGGATGGTCTTTGGGAGAATGACGGGATACGCGAGGAGCGGATCGAGCGGGCGGTGGCAGCCAATGTCGAGATCTAAATAGACACCGCCATAGTGGTACAAAACAAAATAGCGGATAACATCCGCCCGCTGTATGGGATAGGTATAATCGTTGAACGTATCCAAGAACCACGGATAATTATCCGCAATAAACTGGCGCGAGCTGTTGTCCGTCCAGAGCATATACTCACTGCGCAAAATGAGGAGAGAGATGGAGAAAAAGCTGTGTGCTCACTAGTCTGGCATGAGATCGCGGCATTCCTGGGAGCTTCCGCGCCATTTTTCAGGCAGGGTATCTGTTTTCCAGGTCTGGTGCAGAATCCTCGGTATACGCTCTACCTGGTCATGCTCAGAGGCATTCCAGCGGTCATAGCGCCCAAGAATGGGCACCTCGTCCTCAGTGAGATATGCACTGGGGTCGATGGCGAGATAATATGTTATTGAGGAGAGAACGACAACGGTGCCGATGAGGAAAAGAGCAAGGATGGAGAGAAAGATACACAATGGACGGCGGCGTGCCATGATGAGAGAGACAAGTAAGGTAGTCGACTTTGGTGGCTATACTTAACCAATCCGAACCCGAAACCGGCATCGGGGTCACCTGCATACATAAGCTTCTTTACTCACACATCCTTGTCATATTCAATTCACTGTACAGTAAACAATATCATTCTACCCCGTCTACAACTCAATCGTTTGCTCGTATACATCCCCCAGCAACGCGTCCAGCGTCGCCGCCGACTCCAAAAACACCTCGTCTTTCCAATCCTCACCAATCTTCATAAGTCCCCGAATCGCCACCTGCCAGTCTGCTCTCGACCAGTCCTGCCCACGTCGCGCACCGGCCCCAGAATAGGGAGCGCGCAGAAACGTCTCAACACGCGGCGACGTCACCGGTAGCCGCTTCCGCCCATCCAGATATACCAGACACTCACTTGCTGACCACTGGCCTACGGGTGTACGGCTCTTTTGCCATTCAGGCGCATATCTAGACGGCGTCTCTCCGCGCGCCTGGTGTCTCTTGATCTCCTTACCCCCGACAGTCTCGACCAGGTCCTGCAGCAGCATCGTAAAGTGGTTTCTCGTCTGCCGGTGCAGGTCATCTCGAACGTCAAATCGCGTCATAACAACTCCGTGGTTTGGCGTATTATCAACCTCCATCGCATCGGGATCCACTGGTGGAGCAGTCTGCCCGATCTCGTCTACTATTATCGTCTTTCGGTTGAAATGTACCTGCTCTCCGTGGAATGAAGTGGCGTTTATCCCAGGTCCAAAGATGGAATGAATGAGATAACGGCTGCTCCATTTCCGCCGCGCTTCTGGTGTATTTTCAATCGTCTCTAGGAACATTATCAATCTTAGGGATATCGGTACGGAACCAGACGTACCCATATTTTCCGCCTGTGCATCAATACAAAGGTTATAGTCTCCGCTCCATAGAATAGTTCGAAAACCGAGTGAGGCGTAGTATAAGGAACAATCCAAAATCAGGTAGTCATTCAACCGTTCTGGCTGATCCTAGCCCACGTTAAGTCAAATATAAGATAGACAAGCTATCAACTCACCTCGTCCCATGCTTTGACGCGCCAATTCCCCGATTTGCGTTTGGTCTCAGCCGATGCCTGTCCTCGAACCTTGTTGCGCTCTTTAACCTTCTTCAAGAGCCATGTAGACGACGTAGACGCGAACCACCGTAGTTCGGGATTATTCTTATGTCTACAACGTCCGTGAGCTCCATAAAGAATTCAACCACGAGAAACATACCCATCGAGTTCTTTGATCACAGCGCCCGGGACAACGATAACAACAGGCGCATTGCTGCTTTCCACATCCGCCACAAACTGCACGAGCGCATCAAAGTGGTGCAGCAGAATATTCGTGTCAATGACCAGGAACGCCGTGCGCTCCTCAAGCGGAGCCTGCGCGCACAGTAAACCTACACATCCTCATAATCACCTCGTCTCACCATACCTGCATCTCGACATCCTGATTTGCGATTTGGTTGAATTGGTGTAGTGTAGAATCGTACAGTACGTCGTCGATATCGGGAGATGAATTCTTATAAGACGTCGCTGATAATCAACAATTCGCGTGAGCAAGTGCCACGCGTCGGAGTTTGGCGAGAACGTACTTGCGTGAGGCGAAAATCCATAGCTCGCATTTGTCGTGGCGCTGTATACATGAGAAAACGACATAGTGGGCGCAACTTACCAGATGGTGACCTCAAATTTCGCGTGCACAGTTTTGTGGCGATGGCCTCGTGATGGTTCCAGTCAAAGATATGATTAGGTTGCTGATAGCCTTACAGTCTGACAGAGAACCATAAAAGTGTTTGAATTGTATAAACTTCATTCTAAAATGCGTGTACAATACAGATGAAAATGCTCATAGAATAAATTATAGAATAGAAGAATCCATGCAACATAAAAAACGAATTCTGGCCAGGTCATCGAGAAGCTGTGCTGGACAGTGCCATCTTCTTGACTGGTGGCGATGATTCATGGTTAGCCTCATCTGCTTTCCTTTTAATTCCAGTCTTTGAATCAGGTGACGGAGACAATGATTCTCGTTTGAACGTTGATACAGGTGTTGACGCCCTTGCGAATTCTGGGGTGCCGGAACGACTCCTAGAATGACCAGCGAATTCGTTGCGCATTCTCGTGGCGAGACTGTTCGTTGCGGTCTCTGCATGACACGTAGCATGATACACCTGTCGGCAAAATCAGTCAACAATATTCAACGCAGGGAGGCAAAGTCACTTACCCGTCCATCCTTCTCAACAGCATTGTACCAGACCCAATCTTCGTCGTCCTCCTTGAACACAGACTTGAGAGTTTCCTTGCAGATCGGACAGGGAACATCTTTCGCGGAATCTCCGCGTACAATGACGAACTGTTGTCTTAATTCAGCGTCCCGTTTACTACGCTCAGCCGCCGCCAATTCGTCTGCAGATATTCGTCTCGATCCATCGCGGCCCTTGCCCTTGACATCAGCAGTATCGTGAATCCAATCCTACAAGCAATATGAGTTTACCAAGCATAACAAACTCCGAGTCGACATACCTCAACAGCAACGAACCAACTTCGACTGTGTCCACGACCCACATTTTCGTTCGCCTTACGATTTTGGCGGAAGTGCATGTCCAGATGTTCCTCTCGCGCTTGCTTCCCGACAGGATTGTCCGGATAGCGGACACCGCATTGTTTACACTGAATTGAATCTTTTGCGTACAGTACATCGGCGATGGCTGGCGTCGTTCTATGGCGACGCACGTTAAACTTGAGAGGACCTGAATCGATGCCGACATACCTCGTGATACCACTGGTGCTCAGCTGCACATCGTGAGATAGAATCCAGTCACGATATGAGCGCTCAGCGGCGCGCTCGACATCAGCGGTCAATGTCTGACTATCAGCTTGCTCACGAACTGTTAGTCCGGCTCCGACGGGAGTCCCGGAATTCGAAGGGACAACTCCAGCTTTCAAAAGAGAAGATAGCAATGCAGAATAATCAACGCCGGGAGCAGATGAAGAAGGTATATTTTTAACATCCTCTGAAACTGGTGTAGCATTCACAACCGGAGGAACAGGTGCAGGAGCAGTATAAGCGGGTTGTACAGCTGGCCATGAGGGAGCTACTTGTGATGGAGGAGGGGGACCAGAAGCGGGCACGAGAGACCTTAGCTGCGTAAGAATCTGCTGTAATTGATCCTGAGATACGCCGAGAGCAACGACCTCGCGTAACTAATGATAATTAGAATCCAGCCAAGGAGGAAGCGGATGGGATATGTACCTGAGTGAGAACGGCGACGTGCTGCTTAGCAGTAGCGTCGCGCGGGTCGGTCTGCATTGCACGTTGTCGCTGGCCCAATGTGTATTCCAGTTCGCTGAGGACTTGCGCTTTCGTGATACGAGAGGCCGACGCCTGCATGATGGTGAGATTGCGATGGTGATGCGATAAAATGACGCTTACCGTTGCGGACGAACTCTCTCCCCACATTCCTCTCTCGATCGCCACTTGCACGGCGGTACCGAAGAGCTCCTTGTTGTTCGGTGCACCTGATCTCCAAGTTAGAGCGAGCTCTTCCATTTTGCTGCGAGTGCTCTCGTCGACCATGTGATACGATTCCAAGAAGAGCGGGATAACAAAGCTAGCAAACTGGCGAGCGTAAGGTTCGTAGATATTCTTGGAAATCATATCAAGGAGATAGAACGCTGGCAACTTCATCCACGGTGGGACCTGAGAACGATGAGTCAGCAATCCGCGGACAGACAGGGAACAGGGTGACGTTGCTGCCAACGCAGTGCTCGACGACAACTCGAAGAGCGTTGAGCACGAGAGTGCAATATTTTGCCTCAGATAGACTACACTACAATACATGGCAAATTCTGGGTGGCACTACGGAGGTACAGCGGCACCGGCACCATGAAATTGGCACGACGCAAGCAGACAGGCAACGCCAGCACAATAACTGAAGACGGAACTCACCTCGCGGATATGTGACTCGAGACACTGTGCAACGATGTGTGCATATCTGGTGTAGTCGTGTGCAAGCATGGAGAGATTCTGAATGATGGGGCGAGAGTTTACTTGCAATTCTCTCAAGCGGGCTGCAAATTCGTGGCGGAAAGTGTTTGGCTCCATGAGAAAAACAGGCTGAGCTATGGGTGGTGGCGGCGGCGGGTAGTGGGAGTACATTGGTGGGTAGAGCATAGGAGCCGGCGCTGGCGCCATGCCCTGCGGCGGGTAATGACCTGCAAAGCTTTGCTGGAACATGATAGAGAGTCAGACCCAACAAGAATTTTTTTGGCCCTCGACGATTGTACAACGATGTGGTATCGAATGAAGAACAAAACGATCCGTCCGTGACAACACATCGCATTTTTCAATCTCCGGTTGGCGGCATCTCGGCACGCCATTGTTTCACTTTGCTAATTGTATTCTTCATGTCAGCACGGCCAGAGTGTAGACCCGTGACAAGGTTTATGGACGGGAATAGATTACATTGTGCTAGTCGTACCGCCAGAGATGCAACATGTCGCCCCAGTAAAATATCTTCCGCGCTCTCGATAACGGAAGGCGATCCTTGAGTAGCGGCTCAAAGTCCAGAGCCTCCTCCTCGTCAATACTCTCCACAGCCTGGACACAAACCACCAACTTTTCCAACTTGACCATCGCCAGAATAGAGTCCAAGGGATCCCAAGCGTCCGGCACAAGGAGGTCATCAAAGACACCTTTGTCAGGATACCGTACACGACAGTCGATAATAACATTCACGCGGATCTCTCGGATGGCCCACTGTTCTCGGTGATTCGCCCACGCATCTACCAAATTTCTGGTCCACCACTTGATCGTCTCAAGTGGTCTACCATCCTGGTATATGTCAAAAGCTATCCGGGCAGTAGTAGCTACCGGAACAAGTTTTGACTCGCTCTGTAATGATACTATAAAAAGTAAATGTCAAGGTAAAGGCGCAGTTGGGAAAACACTCACAGGATTCGTGACATTTGAAGCAAAGCGTGTGCAGCGGTAGAGGAAGGGCATCCATAATGTCATACATCATTTCCTCGCTGCCATCAGGGTCTCCTTCGTTCGTACTGAAGGAAAAAGTGAGGTGTTTGACACGCTCCAGAGAAAAAAACCACGACTTTGAGAGTACGATCCTCATAAGACCGATGCCAACCGAGGTGAGATCGATGTATAGTGACTCTGGGGCAGAGACGACCCCAGTCACGTCCGACATTCGTTCCTCGAGTGCACCTAGGCGAGGATAGATGCCTGAGCATTTGATGAATTTGATCTCCGTGAGGTTGGGGAATCCATAGAAGATAGGGATCAAGTCCATGCAAACGTCAGAAAACGTCGCGCGCCGTAAGGTGACGACGGAAACGTTCCACGACTTTACGATGTAATCAAGGACATCAATAGGGAGGAATTCGAGGTCGTCCAAGAACTCTACGTGATTGACGTTTGGGAAATGGGTAAAAAGTTCTGGAGATAGATCCCCGTTACAGTGCAACGCTAAAGTCCGGACAAGGGACCCAACAGCGACGGTGTCATCCTCAAATGAATCAGCATAGTTTTCTGGTATTTCGAGGCGACTCCAAAGACGCGCCCGGCTGGCAGGAAGAAATGAGCGAGCCACAGTACTGCAGGCTGAGAGTGTTTGCAAAGAATAATGGTCATCTAGGTCGACCTGGTTGATGATACTGTCGATCAGCTCTTGAGGGAGAGGAGACATGAGGTGACGGAGAGTCCCGGTGGCAGTGCCGCATTTGCCGGCGTGGGAACCAAACGATACCAATTTTGTGTCCCCGCCAACCGTCCACCAAGAACACACCTCAAGGTATGTCCGTCCCCTGTGCAGCCCGTACGACATCCGCATCTGCATCCTATGCCTCTGAGCATCCAGGAAATACCGCATATTGTCCATTTTCGCGGCTACTTTCGTTGGATTTGGTGGATGCACTTTGGATGAGCTTTTGGCTGACCGACTGTTTTCTCAGATGCGTGACGTGCTCCAGACAGAAGAACTCGAGATTCCAGAGGGCATTGAGGTCTCCATCAAATCCCGCCTCATCAAAGTCACTGGCCCCCGCGGAACCCTTACCAAGAACGTTCGTCATGTCGATATGGACATCCGACTTGTGAAGGGAAAGACGACGAAGGTCTCTCTGGCTGTCTGGCAGGGAGGCAGGAAGCACGTCGCCTGCTTGAGGACGATTAAAAGCTTGATCAACAACATGATTACTGGTGTCACCTATGTGAGTATCTTTACGGTTCAAAAAAATACGACTAATGGTATCGCAGGGCTTCCAATACAAAATGCGCGCAGTTTATGCCCATTTCCCCATAAACTGTATCATACAAGACGATGGCCGTGCCATGGAGATCCGTAACTTTTTGGGTGAAAAGGTGGGGCGGTCCATCCGAATGAAAAATGTATTCTCAATGGTAATCTTCAGACGGTGCGACATGTGAACATGCTGGATGGTGTTGTTGTATCGGAATCAAAAGC
This sequence comes from Hymenopellis raphanipes, assembly GCA_003314085.1. Taxonomy (NCBI): domain Eukaryota; kingdom Fungi; phylum Basidiomycota; class Agaricomycetes; order Agaricales; family Physalacriaceae; genus Hymenopellis; species Hymenopellis raphanipes. Next base: position 54,986 of record QLPD01000761.1, read on the forward strand.
GCAGAAGGACGAGCTGATTCTCGTGGGTAACGATATTGACAACGTTTCCCAATCCGGTGCGTACAATGCAATCAGTGCCATCAGAGGTCTCATTCGAGTCTAGCTGCATCCATTCACGGTGTGTGCCGTGTGCGGAACAAGGATATTCGAAAGTTCTTGGACGGTATCTATGTGTCGGAGAAGGGCGCCATCAAGTCTGACGCGTAAATGTGTACTTCTCTCATATGCTTATATGACATTCCATGCCCCAAAAGATGCGATAATTCAATTCAGTCGACCCAGATGCCCCACGCTGTCTATATTCGTCTCCCCGCCGCTGACCGTCTATTAGGAAACCGCCGTCGAGATCAGAAGCGAAATAATAATGGAAGCGACATCGCTCTTCTCCTATTTATTACAATGCCCACACCTGCCGTCGTCTCTTGATCTGGAAGATTTCAAGAAGTCGCCCCAAGCGCCTCGCTATTTGAGAACCGGTGGTTTCTGGTTCGTTGATCATTTCTTTTCCTTCTTACTCTTTTACCCAGAATATCTCCTGTAGGGCTAGTGCTTTCTCGACTTATTGCAGGCGGTCAGCGTCCTTTCTTTCTCTTCGTAATTTTTGTCTGCCGTCTTTCTTACGCTCGGCTGTTACTCCTCGACGACTCGACCTTGGGACGCGAGTGAACTAGCAGCCGTGCCGTGTCTTTACTTGCTTGTCATCGTTACCTCTACTCTCATATTGATGACGACGCTCGCGTTCTCTAGATGTCGCGTCGGACGCATTCCGGCACTAAATCCTCCCCTTATGCTTTGGCAGAGCCCCTTGTCTGTCGCGATGTGAACGTTGCGGACCTCTTGCGGCGCCGAATCGCAGAACTAGACGCGGAGGGTGACTCCACCGACGACGAGTTTGGCAACGACGATGGCGATGAGCTGGGTGGCGCGCTGGACGATGGAGATGCCCCTCATGACGGTAAATCGCGTGCTGCGAGCAATGGTCAAACACTTGGAGTGGTGAGTGGTTCTTACGCATTTATACTGAGCTCATTCTTTGCATAGATTACGCCCTCCACTGCAGGATTCTCGTCTACGCGTCTCGACGACTCCCCTGCGGCTCTTGCATGTTCACCGACCTCCCTGTACCCCCCATCTCGCCGTGCCCAACATGTCGGATGTTCGCGCAGTTCTTCCCACCGTCCCAAAGCTCTCCAAAATCCTGGCAAATACTCATCGCCCGTACGGCGGAGTCAACGCCTTCGCGATGTGCAGGACGCGCTCGCAATCACATCAAAACTCGTGTCGCTCAAACCCGTGAAGAAACGTGATGCGCCTGTGTCCGTACCGTACAATGTCGCTATTGATGCGCCGGTCGACGCGTCGGCATTCACTGTACGCCGTGAGCCGCCTCCAGGTCCTCGGACATGGCGCCTGGCCGACTATGTGGCTCACGGATATCGTCATATACGCTGGATTCCTGAAGAGGATAGATGGGTTGAAGGGACCTGCATACCTCTTGTGGATGTTGAAGGGCGCATGCTAGGGCTTTTGGGAGGCAAGCCGAGTGAGGAAGAAGGGGAAAATTCGTGGATGGAGGTCGTACACGGGATCCCCGCCCTAATCGAATCGGCGAAGCGCGGCATGCGCTTTCCTAAAAAAATGTGTATTCACAGACGAGGCAGATTCCCTTGCCCCGCTGCCGGAATCGGATATGGCGGAGGAGAAAAGGTACGTTGAATAATATCGACTTTACATTGCTCATTAACTCAACAATGTTAGCGCCCAGTTAATCGGGCTATGACAGCGCGTGTACGCCGATTTATGGACCAGATTCTCTCTAGTCCTTTGGTAATACGTCTTTCGGGCTGGGTTAATGGTACGTGTCCTCGCTGTCTGTGTATTCTATCATACTGATCTTGTGCCGTAGGTATGTTCAAAGCCCATAACCCAACCATGTACAACTCGTACGCTGAAAACTTGAACGCCATCCTCAAGAACGACAAGTCTCTACGCCGCAACTTTACCAACTCCGTCTTCGCGCTTCTTACTGTCAACGTTGGCCGCCGTACTATCACTCAGCCTCACCGGGACCGGGCCAACCGTCCGCCTGGGTGGTGTCCTATTTCTGCGTTCGGAGATTATGATCCCACTCAAGGGGGACAATTGGTATTGGACGAGTTCAAGTTGATCATTGACTTCCCGTCTGGCACAACGATATACATCCCATCTGCGCTTGTCACCCACTCCAACACGGACATCTCGCCTGGAGAATCGCGTTACTCCATCACTCAGTACACTCCCGGTGCTCTCTTCCGTTGGGTGTATAACGGTTTTCGTACGCAGGAGGCATTTTTCCATGCCAAGTCAACGACCAAGGCAGATATGGCGCGTTTTCGGAAGGATCAATCCACCAGGTGGATGGATAGCCTGCAATATTTTCCCAAAATCCTCTAGTTAGCTTCTTGCTGTACTGTAGACTGTCTTAAGCTTGTTCTGCGTTGACGTTTGTATCCCTAGTATGAATCGAGTACCCTTTGTTTAGATCCCGTCATGAGAGTGAAAAGCTAGTCTCCCGTAGGCATACTCTACACTCGAGGGTACTCGGTGTTTAGAGTGAAAACCACGGCCCGCAGCAATATTTCATTCTTCCTGCACCCGTGACGTCAGTCCCCTCGCTTTTCCTTTCATTAACACCATGCCAACAGCAGGTACAAGTGTATGTACATTTGTAGGGGCCATTTACTTATGCATTGTTGACCAGCAGAAGATACCCGTCTAATAGCATGGTTTGACATCGACAATACCCTTTACTCTGCCAATTCGAAGATATCCCAAGCCATGGGGGAGAAGATACACGGTTCGATCAGGTTGGATCTTGACGAGGTGCAGCAACTAAAGAAATCCAACAGCGTACTTTATGGCCATGGGTTTGGATGACGCCGAGGCATCTGAACTACACTTGAAATACTATACACAATATGGCCTTGCACTTGCTGGACTAGTCCGCCATCACGATGTAGGTCAGTCGCAACGTGTTACTTTCGAGTCAAGGACTGGCGCTGACGCCCTTCTAGATCCTATAGATTTCGACAAGAAATGCGATGGAGCTCTTCCCCTAGAGGAGATGATCAAACCGAACCCCAGTCTGCGCAAGCTCTTTCAAGATATAGATCGGACGAAAGCGCGCGTCTGGGGGTTGACGAATGCGTACCGCCCAGTATGTCTGTACTCTGGTGGACCTGGAAGGTGCATTGACCATCGTTTACTGGTAACAGCACGCGGAGAGAGTTCTCCGCATTCTGAACTTGGAGGATCAGATAGACGGCCTTGTGTTCTGCAATTATGCCGAGTCCGACTTTGTTAGCAAACCGGAACCCGAGTACTACCACAAGGCAATGCTGAAAGCTGGCGTTTCGGATCCATCGAAATGCCTGTTCGTAGACGACAACAGACGGAACGTAGACGCGGCGCGTGAACTGGGATGGACAAGCTGTGTGCACTTCTGCGAGCAAGGGTTAGAGAGTATGGAAGGCGGACAGGTTAAACGAATTGGAACTGAAAGACAAGCTGAGAATGATAATGGCGTCGTGATCATCAACGATTTGGAAGAGCTGCGGACTGTGTGGAAGGAGATCTTTGTGGATGCAACTTGATTTTTGTATTGTAGATGTTGAATAGACCCTAGACCTACGAGTCTGATGACGCATACTTTTTGATAGAATTCACCCTGCCTCTTACGGTCATGGCATTCAAACCACTTTACGCACAACCCTTTTCATTATCAGACGCGATCTCATTAGACGTGCCTGTCATAACAGAAGGTTGACCTCCATCACGCTCCACTGTCCGTTTTCAATTCAATCGCGTTCGTTTAGAAATTGCGCGATTGCAGCATTCCCTACAAAAACTACGGGAAACGCAGGATCTTCTAAGAGAGTACATCGAAGAGTCGAAGGAAGACGATCCGGAAATTACGAAAGCTGTAAAAGAGAATGAAATTGTCATGTAAGAGTTCTATGGAGACGAGATTCGAAGCTAACAGATGGCACAGTGGATCACAAGAAGAGAGAATAGAGATGCTGAAGATAGCCCTTCGAGACAAGGGCGTGTTCTATAACGAGCATTATAACTTATCCTCTGCCACCTCTCGACCAAACTCGACTACTGCGCCACATTCGGCACCTCAACCTGAGGCGGACGACGAGGGCGGGTTCCACCTGTGACCCGAGTGGTGGAAAACAAAATGTACATGCTAGTCGTGTGGTATGGTATAGTAATACAGTGTTGAGTATATATGTCACGTTAAGTTTTGTACAGTCCTCAAAGATGCAGCATCCTTCATTCAAAATAACGTCACCGAGACCACCTGCGATGATTCGGAGACCTCCAAGATAATACCTTCGTATCCGTGTACTAATCTCGTCAGTATTCGGGAGATACGAACAGAAGGTGAAAGACATACAACGCGTTGTCGAGCCGGGTAGTGTGATATTGTCCTCGTCGTCAGTTCGATCCAGGAGCATCGAAGGTGGCGATTCACGAGGGCTCAAGAAATGACTGATTGTCTCGAACTATTGCTGTGTCAGAGCAAAACTGCGGGATAGGCAGCAGCTTACCCGATCATGGAATCGCTTTCGAGGAGGTGTATCTTGCTTGGAAATTAGCGACATTTAAAACAAACGGAGGAGCTTTTACCATCTTCATCGTCTTCCGGTAGACCTTCAATTTCCCAGTTACATCTTTTGTAACGTTGGAATAATGGAGACCCAGGCTACAGGGACAGTTCGATAATCGACGAAGACAAAGGCAACGGGGAACACGTACGATGTTCGTATGTAAGATAATCTTGCGCACAACATGGTCGCTGCTTGATATTAAAAAGTCGATCCCGTGTTGGAAGTAGTTGTAGAAATCTAGCCGCATCTCAGACAAGAAGGAACGCAGAGAATCAACTGCGTACATCCCGTGTCGTTTTTGGGCAGATCATTTCCGTGTATCGACATTCGTTGGTCTTCCTTGTGATGAACTCGAAGTGGTGGACCGAGGCCAATATTCAGGTCTTGGGCTGTAGTACTGCCAATCTTGACGTGGAGCGGAGGAGTTCCAGTAGGATGGAAGTGTAGCGTAACGCCATCTTTGACCTGCGGAGCGAACATATTCTGTGAAGTGAAGAAATGATACAGAAATTGAAGGCGCGTACTTTGACGACAGCAAGAGAGACATCTCCATTCATGATTGGACATTCCGCCACTTCGTCTAAAGCATCACCGTCATCATGCTTTGGATCCTTCTGGGATATGAAAAGACGCTTCACTTCTTGCATCTTGTCGTCTGACTGGACTGCCTTGAGGCCCTCTGTTAGACCATCCTCTTCAAAGCTAAACCACAGCCCCGGATAGCGAAGATCGTCCCCAGGATATGTAGGACCAAAGAAGCGTCGAACATCGACGCGACGAAGAATGTTATCCGCCGAGGATATATCAGTATCTTGGTACCGAATGCTCAACGGAGGATTGGGATCCCGTAGCTTGCGAACACAAATGGTGCGTAGTCGCTGATGCTTTCCGGAGAATAAGAGGTCGAGGTGAGGGCGGAGGTGTAACACGATTGGCGTGGTAGACGCAGAGTCGGGGTCATACTTGATGTCGACCTGGGGAAACAGGTTCTGCATGCGGCGTAGCATATCGAGTACCGTCCACAACGAAGCACCTGGTGTACAAGTCACTTTCACCCGACACTGTAGCCCAAAATGCGTACCAATATCAAACATTCCGAGGCCAAGGCCAGGCCGGATATCAACATTCAATTCAGCGAGCATGGCGGCAGGAGGAGAGGATAACCAATTAGGGCCATCACGTGGAACGCCTGTTACATTGACCACCACCACCACGACCTCAGACGCGGAAAATGCCAGATGACCGGCAGAGAACGATTATAAAGGTGTGCTAGTTATCGTTGTCATTCGCGTACTTATGCTGTTTGCTTACAGGTGTTCAGGAAATACAGCAATTCGCTGGGCCCAGACGCGTTGGATTTTATTGAGCAGATCCTTGACGAAAATGGCATCAGCGACGAAGATATCGAAATGTCGCTCGAGACCCTTGCGAAGGAATACAATAAACAGGATGGTGTGTAGTCTTGTTCAATGCACACCGATACTGACACCATCTAGACGCGACTATGAAGGTGACAGTCGACATCCTTCAACGCGTTTACGAGTCGTTTCAAGAACAAGACAATCCAGACGAGTTTCAAACAGAAACTATCGATCCAGACACCCACCTCTATGTTATAGACGCGTTCGAAATGCCTCTCTGGCATTGGTCCGTTGAAAGAGGCACCTTTGAGAGGTATGTCAAATCACCGTCCCGCTAGCGTTGCTCATTGTATCAGATTCAATGGCCAGATGACTATATCAGGGTCTCCAGAGTCGCGCGTACTTGCTGTACGCGACCGACTGCATGTTATCAAACAATGCGTTCTTCGTAACGAGCACTTCGCTCCATCCACATTGCCATCAAGGGATCGAGATAAATTGGTTACTGTACGGTGTTTACTTCTACTTACCACTCATTTTGATCAGCTCAACAGCTTAAATCTACAAAACAACTCTTAGGACGAGCAGGGGAACGCTTTTTGATTCTAGGAATGCTTACACACTCAAAAGAGGGAAAAGTATGTATAGAGGACGCAGATGGCGTGGTGGAACTAGACTTTTCAAAGCTTGTGAGGCAGTGAAACGATTACTATTCCGCCAACCTGACGTCGACCTTGAGGATGCGCCCGGTGATGGTCTCTTCACAGAAGGCTGTTTGGCGCTTGTTGAAGGCGAATATACCGAGGAAGCTACCCTGGAGATAATTGCAATTGGGCAGCCTCCCTGTGAGCCTCGTTCGACATCACGGTCGGTTACCATATCACCATGTGTCCTATGGGATTAACTCTGGTATAGGTCAATATATGGCCACATCGATTTCCTAGGAAAAGGTGCAACTTCTCTTCTGGAAGACGTAAACAATGTGCTCTGTTGTGATTTGCCATTTCTTAATCTTTCTTTGCAGGCACAATTCAGTGTTCGTATACGAGACGAGCTCTCCGAACTCCACTTCTTTTTCCTGTCAGATGTCTGGCTGGATCATCCACAGACCATTCCTGGCTTGCAGAAGATGTTTGACAACTGTATCGAAAATAGCTTCATTCCAAAGGTGATAACACTTTGCGGCAACTTCACGAGTCGCTCGATAGCTCATGGCAATAGTCGTGACATACAACGCTACCAAGGTGGCCACTTTCCAAGGTCTCCATAATGTATGCTAACAGACCGTGTCCTAGAGAACTTTGACGCCTTGGCCGACCTGATCGCTTCTTATCCCACCATAACGCGAACGACGCACTTCATCTTCGTCCCAGGACCTTTAGATATAACGGGAAACTCTGTTTTGCCTCGACGGCCTCTACTGTCAACCTTCGTATCGCGATTAAAGGCAAAGGTTCCCAAGGCACATTTCGCAACAAATCCTTGTCGTATCAAGTTTTTTAACCAAGAAATTGTGATATTTCGGGAGGACTCCATGTCGAAAATGTTGCGTAATATTGTTGGCGTCAAGCCAAATGTTCGCAGTGATGATTTAAAGAGATTTGTGCGTTAGTTCCCTTCCTGCATATCACAGACCCTAATCCTTGAAGTAGCTAGTACAGTCTATTCTCGACCAAAGTCATCTAACACCTTTAACCAATGGCGTACAACCCACACTGTCAGACTTTGACCACTCTCTGCGGCTGTACCCGCTGCCTACTGCGGTAGGCTATGTTCTATGTCGTCTATCCGCAATCACTCTGACCTACGCAGATCGTTCTCGCGGACAAATATGATAGATACAAGATCACATATACTGGATGCCACGTCTTCAATCCGGGCACATTTGTAGGAGGTTCCTACACCTTTTCGACATACAAACCGTCAGAAATCAACTCCGAAGAGTGGTAAGTGTGAACCTTTCGTGTCTCAGTATCACCGTGTTTACCGAGCCCTCAGTGTGCTGGCATTCGACGAGGAAGAATGAGATTTCTGCGAGCCCTCAGTGTGCTGGCATTCGACGAGGAAGAATGAGATTTCTGCTAGTTAGACGTTTTGCGATAGTTGTACCCTCGATACTTTCATTAAGTACTTAGTTCTAGCTAAACCTTGAGTTGGCTGTTGCCCCAGACTGCTTCCCATTGAAAATCCCCGGCTGATCCGGAAATCCAATTGTCACACACTCGGCACATGGAAATTAAACAGCAACATCACCCTATGTCCTCCATAAGGCGGGTGTAATGCCCTGCTTCTTCTTGTTTTCTGCCACCACTTCAGACCGTTCGTTGCGGCGCTAAGCCAGCGTCCACGGCGTCGCCACGATGCCGCTGACCGCGATATTTCGCTTTCTGTTTATAAGCACGCCAGATGCCAGCTGGTGGACATTCTTCGTCGTGTGGGTGGCACGAATCATCACCATTTCCTTCCTTCTACGGTCATACATCATACCATGGGCATTGGCGCAACTGTCGAGACACGTCCGCATTCGCAGCATGAGTCTCAGGTCGATCCGGGGCTTGTACATATGTCGCGGCAATCGAACGGTGCGCATTGACCGCCTCAGCTACACAGTCGATGATGGCTGGGGACTCGTCGTCGAGGGATTGAAGGTAGAGGTTCGGGCGCGCAATAAATCATCCTTTCCACGTCCTACACATCGCCGGTCGCTCACTCTGGAGCGTATATCGCAACTGGAACGCGCATTTTGGAACGGCTTGTCTTCCGTATACTCCGTGTTCAATCCCTTTCTACGACCAATTATCCGTCACCACGTCGTTCAGGTTATTCGCGTTGGTGTGCGCATACTTCCCAAGTTCACCCGGCACGTCACCTTGGAAATTCGGCCATTCTCTATCACCTTCCCCGATGTCTCTGGCACCACGATTACCTCTGATCTCGTTCGTCTTCATGCAGGCGTTCAATTCTTTCTTCGTCAGACGCCTCCGCCTTATGGACCTCGGCGGATGGAACCCCGCGTTACACAAAGCTATCCGTCTTATAGTATCGGCGCTTGGAAGAATCGGTTCCGAGCTAGTGTAAAGAGGTCTATGGACACAGCTTTGGACGAAACTGAAGGGAGAGCCACGCTTTCTCTTCACGTCAACAATGTTTCTTGCTTCACTCCAACGACTCATGGACGCGGTGAGGCTCACTTTTGCAAACATCTGTTGACCAGCATTAAATATCATCCAAGATACCGTGTTCAGTATTCCTCAGGCAATCGAGGCGGCCGTATCACTCAATTTCGATCCCAAAGACCGTCGTGTAGACACACACAGTCTTTCTGCCAGCCTTGGGGTCACGAAGTGTGAAGTTGAAATGAATGCTCTGCTGGCCCTTTTCAGTCAAATCAAGAGACAGACCTCACAGGACGATGATGGGCTGCCATCGACCTTCGCATTTCCTCTTGAATCGCAGTCTTCTCCCATTTCATCGCCTCTTATGTCTCCCACGACACCTGCGACACCGTGGTCGTCGGATTACACGCAGCCTTCCCCTCCCCGGTCACCCTTTATGAAGGCACTCTCGGTACGTTTGGAGGTTTTGTACATAGACTGTCACTAACTTTTAAATACAGAGAGCCTTGAGACTCTCTCGCCGTCCTGCCTATCCGCCTTGCAAGAAATTATCAGAGACACGATGCAATGTGAGTCCAGTTTAGCGCGTGGATAACATCCAGCTTACCCATCCAGGCAATGATATCTTTTTTGCAATGCGTCAAGGTTGACCTGGAGAAGGTTGTGTTGAACATCCGGCACGGCACGGAGGAAGACGAAAATTACAAGTTGACCCTACAGAATATCGCCCTCTATGCCGGCCTCAGTAACCCCTGGGTCACCTCTTTACATCGACGTTGGTTCGGGA
>QLPD01000763.1:2568-12679 GCA_003314085.1 Hymenopellis raphanipes
TCAGAGGAGGAGGAAGGTTCCGATGGTGGCGGCGGACTGACAGGGGGAGTAACGTGTGGAAGGGCTGGAGATCGTCCAACACGATGTCCTGATGCTACGACAGGGGTTGGAGCAACGATTACTGGCTGTATAGGGGTAGACTCAGCTTGGTTCTCCTCTTCTTCGTCTTCGCTAGGTGGATCTGGAAGATGATGGGTTGCGATGAAGACTGACTCGTCTTCGCCAATATAGTACCACCTTTTCTGTTTGTCAGGGTTTCCGGAGTCGTAGTATTTGATTTCGCAACAGCCTCGGTTCTTGATAACGAGATAGCGTTTACCGTTGCCATCGACAGTGGAAGTGGGAAGGGGTTTGGGATCGACGAAGTCGGCTTCAGTGATGTACTGTGGTGCTTTGAAAGACGTGGTGGCGATGGGGCTCTAGGCAGAGGTGTACTTGGCAGGAACAAAGATGGGGGGTGGACGACGGTATGGGTGAGATCACTGCTGATCGCGTTGATCTCGACGAAGATATTGTCGATGTTGGGCAACTATGGGGAGGTGCAAGCAGAAGGCAGCGTGGTTATCAAGGACCTTCTTACCAGGAGGCACCTTTTTCAAGGTAAGTTTGGTGGCTCGGGGACGACGTGGGCAGTTGGGGAGATGATCATAATCAGCAGTGCAGGAGTCCTCGGTGCAGGACATACGCGGGGTGAGCGTAGTGAAGACTCTGTCCTAATGTCAAGAACAGTGACCACGTGAGCACAAGACCGCTCAGGCCGCGACTAGGGGAGCGATGGGAGAGTGAAGCGATAGAAATGATATAAGAGAAGCGTAAGAGACGCTGTGCTAGCTCGACGTAGTACAGAGGGGACTGTGTAGTACGGAGACAAAAGAGGACAGAGTGGGGAACTAGCTACAAGACCGTGTGTATATATATCTAACCTGTCGTCGCGACGACATCCAATCCACCTGTCCATCCAGTAACCCGGGCGGTCCGAGGCAGCGGTCCGGGATATCAGCAGGCTGTCCAGGTGACAGTCCCATGGTGATTGACAGGATCCGGACCGTGCATAGCATGCGGATGACTTGACCATGTGTCTAGGCGCTCTGATGCGCCACCAATGACGGAAAAGGAAAGGGCGCTAGGTCACGAGGAAGGCGATTCGTGACACAGAAGCTAGTCTGGCTGCATCTAGCGAGCCCACTCCAGTAATGTTACAGCCTCGTCCTGAGGGCTACGCATCGCGGCTCAGGCCCAGATCCTTGTCGAATTGGTGTCGTCGTCCAGACGAGTGTGAGACAACTCCAAGAACCTGCCCCAGAGCAAATCCGAGGGTGCAGCGGTCGGCGCAAAGCCAGACTGTGCAGAGAAGGCAAAAGCAGGTGAAGAGAACTTATAATAGCAGAGATAGTGGAGGAATAAGTAAAGGGACGCGCGGCAGGGGTATTCCCAAAAAGGGTTTTACATAATTAACCGGTGTCCTGCTAACTACCTGGCGATCACCAACAGACTACATACACATACATGCTCGCCATCGTTATATGTATTGGTGTCTGTTTATAAGAGACTAGGGAAGCAGAAGGGCTTAAGGAAATCATCTACTTATATCAGTTTGTACTCTTGCAACCTCATGATATTGACTCATGGTTACCTAGATCGAGGAATTTGATGTTGAAATGGATAAGCCACGCTCGGGCTTTCAGTTCATCGCCAAAATTCTAGTCGACAATCTTTGCAGCAAAAAAACTCAACCAGGACCATGTCTCGATATTGGTGATATGCATGTTAATTTACTACCAGCCCAAACAAGTCTCTAGGGCAATCTCTGTATATGTGCTTTTATTCAATTTATACTACTTGCTAACCAATATTTGAAGGTGAAAGGATGGTTATTAACGAAAAATCTACCTGCTACTCTAAAGATCGGAGATGCACCACCACCATCGCGTAAACCGGCGACCGTTGATCAGCTTACAACAGCACCTGCACCTCCTGCACTATCTGTATATCAGCCTCCAATAGTCATTTTCACTGGAGCTCCTCCCACGACTTGTTTATATGCTTGCTCTTCTTATGCTAATGGATCAGCATCTGATGGCTTTGAGATGGAGCTAATGAAACCATGCCTGTATCCGAAACTTGTTGATTGGGTAAAGGAGTTAGAAGAGTCTACTTGTGGTGATGGTTATGAGTACCGTTCGCATGCTCAGACGCTTTCGGATGCCGGCTATAATCGGATTATCAACATCGAGTTTTTGGGGTTGACAGAGATCAAAGCGGAATGTCCCTCGATTGCGTCAGGCATTGCAAATAAGCTGATTCACTATGCGAAGGCTGATATGGCAAAGATTAGAGCTGCAGAGAAGGGTTGTCTTCGCCAGGAACAGAACCAACCTTGCTACTACAACTGAATACCGTTTAGATTTGTTTTGCTGTTATCGTTATGCTTTGCTTTGGTATTACTGTTTGTATCCTTTCGCATTAAAATTGAACTGTATTTAGATATATGAACACTGTCCGAACCAGCCATAGGCATCCTGAGATCCTCTGCTGTACAAGTATATACTGCCTCAAATAATAGTTTAAGAACATATATTTCTTCTTCTTCGGTTATTGCAGCTCGAAGAGCAACACTCTCTTGCCGAATATAGGCCTTGATTTTCGAAAATGTAAGCTCAATTGAGTTTAAATCTGGTGAATATGGCGAGAGAAACTCATATTGCATGCCTCTACAAGTATAATTAGATATTTATGCAAGTTTGAGACTTAGAGCACTGTACCATTGGAGTATCATATTGAGAACCTCGTCATTCTTGTGAATATAACAGTTGTCCATGATAATAATAGAATTTGGTGCTGGGAATGGATTTATATGATTCAATAGTCTGTTAATGAAGTTACGAAACTTTTCAGCATCAAAAGAACCTTCAATGATATCTACAGTAAGAATTCTATTGAGAGAGAGAGAGCAGGCAGAATGGAGTATCTATTTTCATATAAGCAAGGTGAAGAACTAAGCTCTGAGTACTAACTGTTTCCCTCGAACAAAGAATATCTTTTAAAGAGCCTTTTCTCCCTTTAGTATTTATGCAAAGTTTCGAAACGTTGTACGACGATCATAAGCACTCTCGTCAACAAACACAGCCTGTTCTGGGTGATACGTTATATCGATATGATGGATGTATGCACCACATTTAGTTGCAGAACGTTCCGCTGCAGCTCGAGTGATCTATTGCACACTGTAAGTCCATACCTCCCATCGACACCCAATTAAGGAGAATCTGCACCTTAAGTGTAAACCCACCCCGCTCTAAAGTTATAGCCATACTGATTTTGCGTCCACATATAGCCTCCATCTCGTCTTTCAGTTCGTCCAAATACGAGTTTTCTTCACCATATAAAACCTTTCTATGGATGAACTACAAATAGTTAGGCCAATTCGAAGTACTAAGAAGGTATCCATACCGATACCTCCTCTGCTGTCAACTGGCAATGGTGGCCACACATCTTGAAATGAATTTCTATGACTACCTTTCCAGTCTTTTGCCACTGCGGGACAATTGTCCGAATTGAACGAATGCTGATGTCAGCATACTGCGAAATCATGTTTTCATCAAGGTCTAAACACATTCAAACAACAGCCTAAGCCAGATCCTCTGATATCTTCTTTCCACAAGGCATGATGATGGTGGTAAGAAGGCAAGATGTAACGGATTACGTAAGACTGATTATGGTGTATGTGAAATTGTATCACAGCACTGGAAAGCAAGCACTCGATACTGCTAAAATACATCAAGAAGTAGGTAGATATGTGTAGAAATGTATGTGGGAGCACGTTCACAAAGTACTCCCCAAAAATCATGTTTCGATTGCGACATGATTGGTGATGCAAACTATTTTGCAAAGGGCAATAACTCATGGCATGCTCTATTCTATTCTAATCATTGCCTAGTTATGCATCTAAAATACAAGACTGGCTACTTTGAGGATTAAAACTGGCCTAACGAGTAGAAGATCGACGCCGACACCCTTATTTGATATATCTTTGGCAAGTATCTTGCGGCGTACATGACTGGTCATCCTGCTGCTCCTTCTGCTCCTTTTGCTACATCAGGAAAGGCCTATTTGCATTTAAGCATCTTAAGATTAGTGTCTTCACAACACCTAACTTAAGTCTATAAAAGCACTTTCAAGCTCTGAAAGCAACTTGAGATTCAAGTCTCATGAACACCCATCTATAGTCAACTTCATTCATTTGAAGTTGACTTAAGATGATTATTGCAAATACATATACTATCAAGTAACTTAAACTAAGTACACTCTATACAACTGCTTACAGTTGCCTCAAGTCATCTACAAACCAATGCCTTACAGACTCCAATCTTGTAACACTTAAGGCAAGACTTTGCAACTCAAAATGAAGCAAAAATTGTTCATGGTATGTATATTTGAGTAGGCTCTACTTGTATCCTACATCTACCCGGCCCATCTCTGCTGCTGAGGACTACCTGGTCCTGTGCCTAGGAAGCTCACGGTGTCCCCTGGTTGAGCTGACCATCGAGGCGGCGTCGATGATGCCCCGCGCCGGATGCTATCGTACTCGGGCCACTGCTCGTCCCATTGGTATTGACGTCGATGATAGCGGGATGGCGAGCGAGGATGGATTGAGGAAACCCCCGTTATTGAACAACAAGGCCTTTTCGCTGACCCCAAAACTAATGACTCGTGAGCCGGTATCCGACAGGGGCCATCACCCCGACCAGACTCGCAAGGTAGGGGATTTGGCGTTGCATTCTGGTTGGCGCGATAACAGCGGCTGTGAGGGAGAACATGGGCTGTAGGAAGGAGTTCTCTGGAAACACAAACGGAGGCGCGAGCAATACCACTGCACACGGCGCCGTGTTCAATGCTGTTGCGGGCAGGAGATTGGGATTGGGATTGTAGAAGGGGTAAAGGAGTTCGGTTTCTGCTTGGTGTTGAGGGTGGGTGTCGCGTCAGTCTGGCGCACCTCGTTCGGCCACATCATCATGCCACGAAGCTCCGTAGTAGGTTGCTAGCCGGCAGCCATATTGTTCGATGATGTCGAATCCGTGGCCTTGGACGATGTAGTCTGAAAGAAAATTTAGCTGGAAGCAAAGTATGCGGGACATGAGGGGCTTACGAGGACACCCATCCCAGAGTCTGCTCATCTTCTGCAGGATGCAGTCCAGACACGCAGAAAGTTAAGCAATCTCTGTGAACACGTTGAGCGCCTCTGCGCGGGCGATGGGCAGAAGTGACTCTCGAGCGTCCAGCCTTATTCGGTAAGGGTGTAAGGCTCTTCGAGGACACCAGGGAAGGGCTGGCCATGGACCCGTCGAGTCAGCCGTCGTTGGGGGGCGTCACCATGTTGTCGGCAGAGGGTGGTGGTTTCGAGCGAACCAGCCCTGCTCGTAGATGTGCAAGCGTTATGCAGGCGTCATAAAAGTTATCCACAGCATGGGCTATATCGCTAGTGTCGGTGGTGAAAGCAAAAACCTAATCCGAACATAGGTCGAACCGAGCCGGAATTCGTGGCGCCGGGGTAAGAATCTTGAGCCGAAGGATGCGAAACGACGCAAAGTCAGGCCGCTAGTTTTGGGCTTACGCATCTGCTTGGTTCGACGTCATTTGCAGTGCGAGGTCGTTTGTGAACGACGAATGAAGTTAGCGGGGGAAGTCGTAGGGAACGGATGTCGATAGTGTGGTGACTGGAGCCTGGATAAGGCATATTCAGAAAATGAAGGAAGTCATCAAGAAGAAACACGCACCTTGGGCTGGCGCTCTGGGCTGTAAACTCCTCGTCGTCGCCGCTCTCACTGCCATCGACGCTGTGATCCGCAGTGAATCAAGAAAAAAGGGAAGCACTAGAACAAGTGGTCAAAAGACCTCAACGATCAAAATAGAATGAAATACATACCATGGTCGTTGGCAGATAACCCCCGACTTTGCAGGGTGTCGCAATGTGGCTGAGATCAACAACAACTTGGGTTTGGGTTCAGTGAAGGTGAAAGGAAAGGAGGGTCGACGGTCAAGGCAACGCCTCTCGTAAGCCGCATATTGGACAGAGCGGCCTCAATGAGAGGGCTTACGCGTGCGTCGTCGAGGTGTATGGTGGTAGGAGTGAGACGGGGCCTAAAATGTCTGTACCCGAACGTCTGTTGTGGGCTCCGTGTTCTGCGGTGGTGGTACAGGGCAAGGTAAGAGCCCACGGATGTCATATCGCTATTGTCGCTGCCGCTGCCCTTGACAATGCTGGTGGACGTGAATAGTATGAAAAAATAAAATAAAAATACGTACTTGCGCGCGCTGCCTCGACGGGCAGCATTATTTTCAGGCTCTCCTACCCTTGCAGATTCCAGCTGCGTGCCCGTCTTGGCGTCGACGTTTTAACGCGCGCTCACGCTGCCTCCCAATATTGGCGGGGACGCCGTCATCGTCCATAAGGTCGCCGCTTCAGTCCGTCACTTCGTTGATCTGCAGCCTCATTGGAGGGCTTATGCGTCCAGCGGGGCCGCCGGGGCTCTTCAAGCCCGCAAACTAGATGGTCCAAGTGGATTGCATAGGGAGACGACGCAAAGTCGGTCTCCGTGGAAGACGATGCAGAATCGGTCTTCCTGGCACTGTGCAACGACTTAAGGTCGGTTGCAGATCCTGCGGTCAAGAGCTGTGGCCGTGCAAAGCGTTGATGGTGGTGGTTAGAGGAGAACGATCGTGTCCAAATAGTGATCGAATCCAAACTGTGTTCGGATTCACAATTCATGTCGCCGCCATTTATTTTGGCCAATGTCGACAACAATCTAGCCAGATCAGATAGAGATCATGATGTTGGAGATATTCCGAGCAGAATTTGGGCCGCTACTGTGTTATAACGAGCATTCTAGCTCGTTACATACGGATGTGGATGGGATACTTGCCATGTAAGCAAGTTCCCATCGCTCCTTCCTTTACTAACTCCTGAATGTACCCGGGATTAGCAGTAGACATATAGAGCAGCAAATACCGGTGGTTGCTTGGCTGCTCCGGGCTCCTCGTCGTCGTTCCGAGCAACGATGAAGATGCTCCGAGCACGATTCGGCAAACGCCGGATCATGCTCAGAGCCCTCTGCTCATCGCCTCTCTTCTCTTACCACCATGTACCTCAACAACGACGACACAACGACGACGCGTCCAGCCTTGGATTTTTTCCTGGACCTCTCCTTCTCTCTCACTTCTCTCACCTCTGGATCCCCGACTCGTCGTCACATCTTCCAACAGCCGTGGACGACCATCTCGTGGGACGAAGCCCTCCACCAACGAGACCGCCAGATAGCTTAACACGCACGCGCCGTCACACCAGGACAATTCGGCATGCTACAGAAATGGCCAGTGTACAGACTTGAAGCCAGTTAGAGTGGGGGGCGGCGGCGCGTTGAGCGCAACTTGGTATGTTTATTTTTTTTTTATTTCTATTTTTTCCTATTCTCAACGAGGTCAACGCCGGCTGCACGCGCCATCTGCCAATCCTCCCCTTTCTATTCTTATTCTTCGCGCTGATGCGGCTCCCAGAAAATTCCCCCAAGTCCATTTTGCCGCCGGCACAGGAGGCCACGTCAGCCTCACGTGCCCGTTGGTTTAAATTTCGATCGGACCGTTTTCCGACTTGTTCTCATGCCACCAACTAGAACACACTCTTCTCTACTCTTCTGCGCTGCTGCTGCTCTGCACACGGCACTAGTCAGCGTTGCCTTGCGCACGTTGTACATCACTCCCCGGGTCTTGGTTATGTCGGGATGCCCTCGACTTAGCGTTCGTGGTGCCCACCACCTCCTCCAACATGGCTCTGCTAGTGTGTCGTTAGACTATTTTTTTTCCTCTGACATTTCTCATCCTTGGTCTGCAGTATGATGGGATAATGGCGCGCACCAACAACGAGGACTTCCAGCACTGACTGCGACAACCAATGATGCCAACGACGACCCCCAACAATGGCGAGACGCCTTCGATGAAGGCAACGACAACAACATAACAACGAGGATCACGACGACTGGATTGACTATGAGGACGTGGTCACCGAGGAACACGACGCGGACACCGAGGAACACGACGCGGACACCGAGGAACACGATGCGGACACCGTGGAACACGACGAGGAGACCGAGGAACACGACGCGGACACCGAGGAACACGACGCGGAGACCGAGGAACACGACGCGGACACCGAGGAACACGATGCGGACACCGAGGAACACGACGAGGAGACCGCGCGGCACGACGAGGAGACCGAGGAACATGACGAGGAGACCGCCCGACACGACGAGGAGACCGAGCCACACGACGAGGACACCAAGCACGAGCACGACGCGGACCTCGAGTACGAGCACCACGAGGACATCGAGGACGAGGACGAATACCACGAGGACACTGAGCCGCCCACCACGAGCACCGTGAGGCGCCGAGCCACTGAGTACACCACGAGGACAGCAGACGCGAGCACTACGAGGGCATGACGGCTCCAGTACGACGAGGATACCGAGAAGGAGCATGATGACGAGGACATTGGACAAGCACGCTAATGAACTGGGGATAAGGACAAGGACGAGCCCATTGAGGATCAGTACGAGGTTGAGCATGGTGATGAGTACGCCGAGGACAAGTGTGATAAGGCTGCTCAGGACGATTGCAAGGCACCACTCCGGGTTGTTATCACTGTAGCTAACTACGAATCATTATATGCTTTTGCTATCCTTGTCTGGGTGTTCCAAAGCTTTAGTAGACTTCTATTGCATTGTAACAGTATATATAAGAATCTTGGTAGCTTTAACATGTCTTTTGCAGTACCTTTCAGATACTTTTCACTGGCTTGTATGATGCATTCGGATAGTGAATAGCACGGGTCGGGTACGGGTGCTCTCGAGCACTCCCGCCCCGAACCCGATGCAACACCCGTACCCGAGCGTCGGGTACGGGTTACCCGTTATTTTGCCCGCGGGTCTCAAACGGGCAACGGGTATCCCGAGACCCGTTGGCTGGTTGGTTTCGCGGCGGCGCGGAAAGCTCAAGAGAGCGATCTGCATACCAGCGACGAAAGAATGTCGGGCGGGAGAGGTGGAAGGAGCCAAATGCGAGAGATAACGAGCAAGAAAATGCGGTGACGTGGCGAGTAGCGAGTGCAGGAAGAGGCAATATACAATATAGATAGAAACACTGAAGACAATGAGATTTTAGATACCATGCAAGCAAACAAGATACACACGTCTTAGCTAGGACACGTCCGCGACGTCGTGATGCCCCGTTCCGAGGGCCTCCGCGCGACGTGTAGTGGTGGAAACGGCGCCGTCGCGATTCGCGAAGAAGAGCGCCAGAACACACAAAGCAAATCCAAGGGCAGCGGTAGCCGTCGTCGTCGTCTAAACGCCCACACGCGCTATCCAGCAGTATAGCGGCCTCATCGCGAGGGCTTACGCGTCGCAGAGTGTCGGCAGATTAGTGCCGTCGCGCAGACGAGCACCAGATGCACCCCGGAACATGTCCGAGGGCGCAGCGGCTGGCGCAAAGCCATACTCCGCAGGAAAAACAGAAGAAGCCACAAGAAAAGAAGTAAGACAAGCCCCAGAAGCAGTTCTGAGGCCGACGAGCACGATTTCGCCGTCGTGCTGTGGTGGGAAGAGGCGAGAGATGCTGATCAGAGCTGCCAGATCGTTATCCGGCAACTGCCGGATCGTTCGGACACCTCGGCGAACAGAGAAATTAGTTCCCAGCGTTCTTTCTCGACAACGTTGGATTCGTTTGGGCCCAAACAAATTCGAGAAAATCTGTAAAAATCTGCAGTAAACTCTTGCTCGGGTTGAAACGGGTTGCCGGGTTCCCACCGGGTGTCTGGTCCGAGACCCGACCCCGACCCGAGACACACCCGAACCCGGACCCGGACCGGGTTACCCGTACCCGCGCTACTCACTACATTCGGACAACCTGTCAAGCACTGTGCAGGATACTTGGGACAAGGTTCTCAAAGACATCTACTTTGAGAAGCCTTTTAATGGCTTTGAAAATGTCTTGTAACTGAGTGAAAGACATACTAAAGTCATCTTTAGAGAAGGTTCTCCAAGACTAGAGACCTCAACGAGTCCGA
>QLPD01000764.1:0-28624 GCA_003314085.1 Hymenopellis raphanipes
TCGTGCCAAAGCGCGTTCAGCTCTTATGTTCAACATTCACCCTTCGCCGCCCTTCCCACCAATTTGGCTTTCGACCGCCCCCACCTCGAGTCCGTTGAGGCGAACGGTAACATCAGTGTGGCGCCTACGAAATCCTTGAACGATGGCTCAAGTTTTACCTCCATATCATCCGGCCTTGTCCCCCGTAACCGGAAGTCCTCCCCTACAAACAAGGGCGCCTACGCCGCCGCTTTTGATACTGGAGCCTCTTTCACTAGCCTTCCCACCGAGCTCATGATCCTCATATTCCTATTTGCGTGCAATGAAGTCAAGTACTGGCTCACCGCGCTCGCCCTCAGCGTCGTCTCTCGTGAATGGCGCTCCGTCGCTCACGCTCTCCCAGAGCTCTGGACACATATCGCCGTCAACGTCGGACGTGCCCGACCAGTTGAGGTTGTATGGTGGTATTTGCATCTATCCCGCGGCGCACCGCTGCATGTGATGACAGATGTCATAGGCAATGAAGAATTCGAGCAATCGGCCAATTTGCTTGTACAGCATGCGACCAGGTGGCGGCGGGCGGATATCCACTGTCTGTCCCAAGATCTGCACATGTTCAAAGGCATTGAGAAAATGGGGGTGCCGCTGTTGGAGAGTCTCAAGTTTGCTGTTGCAACAAACGGGTGGGGGGGCATGAAGAGATGTAAGGCGTTTGAGGATGCGCCGAGGTTACGGGAGTATTCGCCTTGGGGCGTGAGCCCGACCGAGTGTGTCGTGCCTTGGGATCGGCTCAAGACGGTGGTGCTTAGAGATGTCTGCTCCGCAGACCTCACCCAGTATTTGCGCGATGCGGAGGAGCTGGTCCTGGAAGAAGAGTATTTGTCTGGGACTGCGTTCGGGGCTGGGACGTCGATCCCGCTTTCGGCCAAGAGGTTGATGATGAGGTCTGTCCTCCGTCACAGGCGTAGCGTATTCCTGGAGGCGTTGGTGCTTCCTTATCTGACGACAGTCGACATCTCCATCGCTGATTGGAGCGCCGTGGATTCTCGTCTTATCCCGAGCTTCATTGGGATGTTGAAGCGTTCGGGTTGTGCGCTGAGGGAGCTCAGGCTGCATAATGTTCCTCTTGACGATGAAGCGCTTCTGAATGTTCTGGCGTGTACGCCCGATCTCCAGGCTCTGACGGTCCATGAGCCCGCGAGGGAGCCTTGGATGGGGCCTTGGATGGAGCCTTGGATAGAGCACTGTATTACGAACGCATTCTTGCGTGCCTTGTCACTGCCGGAGCTAAGAAGGTTGGAGTTGGTTTGGAGTTATGATGCGTGCGAGGAGCGTGTGATGGATATGGTCGAGCGGATGAAGGGACTGGAGTCTGTTGTTTTGGGAAGAAGGTTTGGGTTGGAGTTAAGTGAGAGGACTGTTGAGAGGATGAATGTTCTTAGAGTGCGTGGCGTGAGTGTCAGTCAATGGTAGTGCGGTCTTTTGGTATCATCGACGCTTTAATGATTATTATGTAGGATTGCTGTTTTCTGTTTTCTTGTTCTTACGCCCATTGTTCTAGTTAATACGTATTTTTTTTCGGTACACTTTCTACGTTCCTACGGACCCACTGTAAGTACGTTGTATTGTAGCGGATGATTTACCCCACTGATGGGTGACTGAGGTGCAGGACCTTTGAAATCTGTGGCTGATAGTACTGTACTATTTCGACCGTAGGTTCAGGTCACGGGTCACAGACCCTAAAAATGAACCTGTTACATAAGCAGGTCACTTGAATTTTTGGCTGGTGAACATGTCTCGAAATAGTCACAATTTGACTATTTTTAAAATTTTTGCTCCCTGCCAGTCTTTCACAGTTTTCAGGTGTTCTTTTAGACATTTTACATCTAAAACAATAGATTTTGAGAGAATACATGCATTTTGTATAGACATTTCCCCCAATAGTTGTACTGCGAATTAAGTATGGTGAACCTATTTTTCATGTGTCACGAGAGTTCCGCGAGAGTGAACATGCTACCAAATAAGTTCATGGGGTCACAGGTCACACCCCGTGAACCTACGGTCGAAATAGTACAGTATAATTGAAGCGGTGTTGTATCATGCGTCGTCGAATTCTTTCTACACGCTAGATAGGAAAGTTTACGGCCAGGAGTCAGTCGGGTGATTGAGAACGCTTTGCTTCTATGGCAAAACATGAAGTATATCCTCATCGGTGCACGCTACAATGCGGTGCGATTTATTTGCTTTTGTATCCCCCGATCGCTGCTTGCCTCTTCCTGCCATCGTGTCAACGCCGACGACTTTTAACGCGTCAGATATACTTCGAGCGTCAGTCTGCGTCTTGATGGTGCGCCTTTTGCCTCGCTGTGGTGCCTTGGAGTTCTATGACACTTTGCCGCAGACCATAAATCCTGTGTCTAAATATTCGTAAGATATACTAGACTGTTTGTATAAAAACTGCATAGTCGACTCGACTTCATTCCTTCGGTTGGTCGCCATGAAGTGCTGTCTCCCGTCCAAGGCATAATTCTCGCAATCTTTCTTGGCAGCGCCCTCGACTCTCCGATTGTTCACGGATGGGACTGTATGGACACACGCGAATCGACCATAACTATCCGTCGCTTGGGGCGTTCCAGCAGCGGTACTACTTTTCTGGGGAATTCTATTTGCACGTGTCGGTTTTTCTGTACAGGTTAACTTGTTATGTATGAGGTCCGATTCATCTCCAGAATGCTGGAGAGACTGATGCGGACGGTGCGTAGCCTCTTCTTTGGCTAACTTTTGTGAATTCGTCTATATAGCTTCCTGGCACGCCGACCACGGCAATGTAAAATCGCGCAAGCTGTGCCTGGCGTCTCTGTCGTTACGCCTAACCACCACCAGCCATCACATGTGTCTATCCTCACAGCTCCCTCTCTACCTTGGAGCACCGGAATCGGGAAGATATTACTTGAACATTCGCCAGACGACGAGGGGAGCCGCGTAGAACGGGCTGAACGGCCTCGGGCGCCTAAATAGACGCGACCTTGTTCTTAAATGAGTGCTTCTTGATTAATATCTTCAAGCACCACCACCTCTGCTGTACCATCTGCAGTGGCAGAAGTATGAAAGGTCATCCTTCTGCTTAATAAAAAGCCGCAGAGTCTCACTGTAATGTTTCTGGGCAGTCACACCCTTCCGTAGCGCCTCGCAGGAACTTGACCGGGGTCATCACATGGCGGGAATGATATTTCTTTACGCCACATGACTTAATAAATCAAAAATTAAACATTTCTTAAGTGGGGTTCGTGTCACACAACGTGTCGAAGGGGGCTTCCCAAATAGTATAT
Organism: Hymenopellis raphanipes; assembly: GCA_003314085.1. Lineage (NCBI taxonomy): Eukaryota > Fungi > Basidiomycota > Agaricomycetes > Agaricales > Physalacriaceae > Hymenopellis > Hymenopellis raphanipes. Next base: position 3,309 of record QLPD01000764.1, read on the forward strand.
TCCTCATTGCCGCCCCACGAAATTGATGCGCAACTGACAAATGTGGTTGGTGGTAGGCGGCGAGGTCATAGTCCAAAGGTCGAAACACGAACGACATGTAAGTAACGTCGAACTAATACATGCAGGAAATCTCAAAGATATTTCTATGTTCATACCAAGTCTAGTCACATTTGAGGAATAGAAATGCAGAGAATCGTTTCACGCACTCAAACAATTGGAAAAGGTTTTAGCATAGTGGCATACGGCGAGGACCGATACATAGTAATTACCAGAAGAAAAATACAGAAAACAAAAAGAAAGACTGTGGGGATGCCAAAAAACCTAGTAGCAATCCATCATCTCAACATCAGAAACCACCTCCATATCAACATCCATCGCCACCACACTCTCCACAAACCGCTCCTTTGCCGTAATAATCCTCAACGAGGGGCACATCCACTGCAGCCGCTCCAGACGGAGCACATCCTCCACGTACAACGCCACCGGCACCGTGATATCCAGCGCATCCATCACCCTCCCATAATACCGCCCATCCTCGCCCGAAATCGCAGGGACGACGCGTCCATCCATGAGCGCGAGGACATCACAGTTGGGCTCCTGCACATCCACATCCGCCCTTCTCAGCTTCGGGAGGTTAAACCTCGGCACCCACCCATGCTCCATCTCGACGAGCTGCACGCCCGTCTCCGCAATAAAGTGCGTCGCCATATAGTTCATATAATGGAGGAAGGCTTTCCCGCTCCCGGATATGCTGAGCTCCTCCAGGGAAACGAGGCGCCGGATGAACTGGAGGAGCACGGGCATCTCGTGCTCGGCCACGAGCCCGCACGCGACGTCCGCGGCGCTGTACATGTCTAGTTTGCCGGGGACGAAGGAGACGTTGACAGAGAAGAAGGAGCGGAGCTGGTTTAAGGGCAGGCGGATCATCAGCCTGCGGAGGAGGTCGTCTATCGGCGGGTGTTCCGGGTCGGGGGTGGATTCTTCTTCGGCGGGCTCATACGACTGGTCCAGGAGCGTCAGCGTCTCAAGTCGCGGCGTCTCGATGAACTCCAAGAACGTCTCAACCTCCCCCGGCTCGGTGTACCCGAGGCTCAGCGTCTTCAGCGCAGACAGCACAACCGGTTTCACCACGATGTCGGTGGGGTCATAAAGCGGATGCTCGAGACAATCAACAGCCTCAAACTCCCTAATTGTATCCTTGGACTTGGCGAGAACCTTCTGCAACACGCGATGCGAGGGGCGGCAATGCACAGGCTGATCCGTGATCCTCAACGACTGCAAGTTCTCTAGGGGAAAGTCCGCCCAGGTGTACGGTGCACCGCTCATGACAAGCGTCTTGAGTCGGGGAAACGTTACCTGCGCAGACGCGAATATCCGAAGTGTGGTAGTGGTATATCTCCCAACGTCGCCGAGCGCGTTGATCGCGAACGACTCGAGCATGGGCAGCTCGACGCCGCAGAACATGTTCATCACCGTGAGGTGATGCGGCCAGTGCTGCCCAGTCAGCGCGAGAGAGGACAGGTGGTGAAGATGGGGTGAAAGGAGCGCGACCAGCGCGTCCTGGTGCGCGCCAGTAAAAGGCGCGTTGGCGCTGTCGGGAAGAACGATCGTGACGTCGATGGCGTAGCCTTTGGTGCGGGTAAGCAGCGACCGGGTGAGCATGAGAGGAGTAGCGACGGTAAGGGCGGACACCTCGATGACGATCGAGGTCCAGAGCGACGCGTCGTTGATAGCCATGTTGCTCCAGTGGTGGCAGACGCTGATGATATTGAACAGGACACTAAGACGGGAGCGGGCGGGGAAGGAGAACACGAGGTGCCGGAAGATGATGAGCCAGATCTCGACCGGGAGACCATTGAGGATGGCAGGTGGCGCGGGCTTGGGTACACCAGATACCGCCACGGCTTGCGTAAGGTATTCGTACGAGTTCATGTTTTTTTAACTGTAAACCTACGCATTAGCAGGAGTAATGAGTGGAGCCAACACCATAAGACTAACCTTTTCAAAAGGATGAGGTTAGGGACTTAAGAGGTATGTGAAAGATTGGCGTATTCGACGAGATTCAAAAGTCGTCACCGGGACGAAACTTGTGAGCGTGGAAAGTTGGGAAAGATGCAGTTCTGAAGGAAGCGCGACTGCTCAGTCCTTTATATACTCTCCAGAAGCAACACGCACCATTGTTCGCTGGTGGACTATCGAAAATGGTAATACCGAGAGAACAATAGGCCGCACTGCCTAAAGTCCTCATAGCGCGTCCACAGTTATCTTGGTCCAAGCTCGGTCCACAGCGTCCGTTTTTGGCTCATTGTACCCGCATCCAATCAACCAAATGACAATGTTGGCGTCTGGTAAAGAGGAAGTTGTACTCTGACAAAGCTCCGGGCTGGACAGAAAGCCTTTCGAAAGTAATAGGTGATACTGGTAAGCAGATCCTGAGGGCCCATCTAGTCCATAGTTAGCCACGGTCCAAGCTCGGTCCAGGTCCACAGCGTCCGTTCGTGGTTCATTGTGACGGCATCTATCGCATACATACAAACAAATGTTTGGCGCTCAAAGATGCGCGCGCGACAGAGTAACCCGGAGATCCACGGCGCGACGACCATAGGTGCAAGACCCCTAAGGCATAATCTGACGGTGCTACTACCGTCCCAGGTAAGGAAAAAGACACTGGTAAACAGATCCTGAGAGCACATTCTCATACCACATCCAACCCACATCAGCTACGGTCCAAGCTTGGTCCACAGGCTCATTGTTTACATACATACCCAATCAATCAAGCCAAACGACAATGATTATCGTTCAAAGACAGAGTAAGCCAGAGATCCCGCAAGTTCTGGGGGGAGCTCATGGTGGCAAGAAGCAAGTTATAATCTCACGGAGCCACCGGCCCGGCTCGAAGCACCTTTCCTCGGCCTGTCATCCAAATCATTAACCACAATATTACAATAATCCAACGCCGCGTTCCGCCGGATCAAGTTACAACATGATACCGAAAAGTCCATCCAAACAAATTCCTTTAAGTAAGTGTTCATAATGAAATCAAGACGATCGAGAAGGAAAGAAATGGCAGCTCCAGTTCTATCCAATTTCAGTCCAAGTCCTACCGTCCGAGTCGCTTCTTGGGTTTCAATTTCGTAAATGCATCAGTCTAGGATGGGAATCACCAGTACTCTCCGGGGTGCATAGAAAGACACTAATAAACAGATCCTGGGAGCACATCCAATCCACAGCAAGCCATGGTCGGGTTTCCAATTGGTCTGCATCTCCATCGTCCGTTCTTGGCTCGTTGTGTATAAATTCTTGTCATTCAAAGACGTGTACGACAGAGTAAGCCAGAGATCCCGCAAGCCCTGGGCACTACACTGGTGGGAGTCCATGGTGGCAAGAAGCAAGTTGTATGACGGAGCTCCCGGCCCGGCTCAAAGCCTCCCACTTTCCTCCATCTCATGTACACACAACATTATAATCATTCAACACTGCATGCATTTCAGAGGTACCCACACAAAACATACAACAGGATCCCGAAAAAAAGTCCAATACAAGTCACAAGTCCTCGATAACAATGAAACCAAGCGCAGACACAGACACAAGACAAGAGGCAGACTCAAGAATCAATCCAACAGTAGTGACCAGTCCAAGTCCTAGCGTCGCTTCTTCGGTTTCGCCTTCGTCGCATCCTATCACATTATCTATCATCAGCAGACTCCCCACCCCCACACAAAAACACACACACACCTTTCTCTCCGTAGGAACAACCGTCTTCTTCGGCACAGTCGCCGCTTTCTACACACCTTAGCACGGATACCCGAGTAACAAAGAGAGAAAGAAACCACACACCGTCCTTCTCGCAGGCCTCCCACTCGTCGGGGACGGAGGCCTCTCCCGCTTCCCCAGAGTCGTCGTAGGCCCAATCGGATCATCACAGAGCGGCTTATCATCATCAGACACATCCGAAATATCATCCTCCTCGCCAGTATTCTTGGACGGCCCAGCAACCTTAACCTTACTCGGCGTAACCGCCTGCCCCTCCCAAGTCTCCGTTTCAGTTTCAAAAACCCAGGGACAGAACGTACCTCACTAGGACTCAACGTCGTCAACGGACTCGACATCCACAAATTCAAATCCACCATCGTAGCCTTCGTCTGCCCAGACTCTGCAACCTGCTTCTTGAGACACTTTGCCAGCGTAGACTCCAACGAGTGCATCTTGCTCTGCAGCGCCGAGATGATATTGTCCCGCTACACCAAAAAACCAATAATAGTAAGCACACACAGAGGCGAGAGGAAAGCAAAAACACAAACAGATCTCAGCTCATTCTCCTTATTCACCACATCCTGCTCATACATACCCTGCGTCATCTGAATAAGAGATTGTACAAACGTCTTCTCAATGTCGGTCTAGAAATTCGATATATATGTCAATGGGAGCACCACTTTATTTCATTGAACGAAACACAACATACCAAATCCCCAGCCTGATACCTCACGCCCATCGTCCTCTCCCGCTCACGAAGACGCTGCAGCTCGTCTTGCATCTGTTCAAGCTTAGCGTTCACAACACTCAGAGCATCCTCTCCTTTCGCCGCATCCTCCGAAGCCGCATGCGCCTGCGCCTTGAGCGCATCCAGCTCAGCCATCGTCGCCTCCAAAAGCCGCTCATTATCCCTTGCAAGCACTCTCGCCTCGGCCGTCTCCTTCACAGCAACATCGACCTTGTCCGCCTCGATCTTCAATCGCTCCTCTTGTCTAGCCGCCTCGACCTTGAGTTTCGTCAGCTCCGAAGTATGCGCCCTGGCCTCGCTCTGTAAGCCTTTAACGCTCTTGTCAAGAGAAGCTTTCTGGTCTTGCAGGTTCTTGAGCGCGCTGTCGAAAACTGTCTTCTGGTCCTTTAAGCATTTATCGAATTGAATCTTTTGGTCGCTGAGCCGGGCTTCCCATTCGGCCGTCCGCGCCTTGAGGTTGCGTTCTGCAGCCGCAGTCTCTTCAGCATGGATGACCGCTCGCTCTTCATATCTACCGAGATCAACGCGATGAGTGGCAGCTGCTTCCTCCAGGGTGGCCTGAATATGAATATGTATGAATCAGTAATCCTTGGGTTCAACGAGGAAACGTACGACGAGAGCATTGCGCTCTTGGAGCAAACGTTCTAAACCCGACTTTTGCTCCTCGATGATGGCAGCCTCCGCGCGTGCAGCGCCCGACGCAGCTTCAAGTTTGGTCTGCAGATAGTCAAGATACGTCAGCCAGAAACAATGAAAACTGCGGTCCTAGTACCGCATACGACGTCTCGCTGCGAAGCAGCCGTTCCTGCAAGGCATTTTAGCAGTCCAAGAACACGAACAGAAGTAGAACTTTACTTGAAGATCTCCGCTTTGTTCCTTGGCCAACTTGAGAGTCATGGTCTGCGAGTCGAACCGCTCCTGTAGGATCTACAAATGCAGACCTGAGCCCACCATCACGTGCGAAAGTAAAGCTAACTCACATTGTACCGCGCATTTTCATCTCTCAACCTGTAACGCCGTCAGAAAGAATACGGCAAAGTTTCCAATAAACTCCGCGCACTGGTTGTGACTGCTCAAAAGTTCCTTCTTCAGCTTGACATTTTCCGCTTCTACAACGGCGAGCTTGTCCTGAGCCTGATTCCATTTGGTCGTTTCGGCAGCGCAAGCCAGCTTCGCTTCTTGCACTTCTAGCTCCAATTTCGAGATTGCCCTGCGAGACTGCTCTGTCCTGGTAATACGAATTAGCACATCGATCAAGAAGGAATGGTAAAATCTTACGTTTCCGCCAACGCTGTATTCCGGTCTGTGAGGCCTTGCAGTCTTTCGTGCAAAGACGCAATCTGAGAGTCTTGTCTGTGTCCTTTATTCTCGGCCGCTAGAAGCTTCGACGAGACTCTGCTACCCGCTTAGAAAATCTGAATCGGCGAGGAAAATAAACACGCACTCGCGAAGCTTGTCCTCCGCCTCTTTGACTTTGGCGGACTCCATGTCGGCGTACCTAAGACAGCTTTAGAAGCGCAAGATCAGAAGACCCAACCCATACCTTTTCTGGAGGGCTTTTAAAGTACGTTCCTGTTCGTCAAAGGCGGTTTGCAGATTGTTCAACCTGACGACGGTCAGAACCTCATTTTCGTGAGATGGGCCAAGAACTGACTTCTCCTCAGCATCTCGACGCGAGCTCGACAGATTTGCGCTTTCCAATAGGATGTCAAAACTTTCCGTTTCTCGCTTGACGAGTTTCTCGGCGAGTTCTGCGACCTTGTTTTCTAAGGTGCAGAATGAAATTTTAAGAAATGAATGACAATGTGGAAGTTACCTAGCTCTTGCAAGTTGTCGCTTCTGCGCGTCCACCGAGCTGTATCCTCCAATTGGCGGAGCTCCAAATCAGCTACCCGTTGCTTCGATTCGATGAGCTGAGCGCCCATGTTTTGGAGCTTGTCGCGCATAATGTCGATCACTTGCTGAGCTGGGAACGCAGTGCTAAGAAATATGTCCTAGGGAGGGAACAAGGCGTACCGCTGTGACGATCCTGCTGTAGTTCAGCGACTAGGGCTCGGGTTTCCGCGGATTTGTGTAGATATCGCCCGTTTTCATCCAGATGGGACTCGACAACTACAGTGTAATGTAAGCACGGCAATGGCCCCTCAGAGATGTACGTACTTTTCAAATGGTGCTCCGAGGACCCTTTGAATATCTCGAAGTCGTCTTTCGTTCGTTGGAGACTGTCTTGGGACGCGTCAAATCTAAGCTTGAGTTGATTAAAGTTGTTCTTGAGGTCATCGTAACTAAAAGAGCGTTAACGGTCGAAACAACAACGAAGTAGGAAGGGCTCACTTTCGGGATAGGCTTTCCATGCCTTTGCGAGAGACGTCTTTGACTCGGGTAACCCGTGCCTCGGATTCTTGCAGCTTGTCCTGCGTCGCTTGCAGTTCTGTGCGAAGGCGAGAAACCTCTGAATCCTTGTCCTGTGCGATCTCGTTATTTCTCTCCTTTTCCGCCGTCGCTTGATGTAGTCTTGTTTGGAGTTGTAGGATGTCTTCACTAGAAGTCTTGATGTTGTTTGCCTGGCGATCGTTTTCAGCCTCGAGAACGGATATGCGTTGTTGTAGAGCAAGGATAGAGTTTTGCGAAGTAGTCAGCTCGGAGCGAAGGTTCATATTGATCATACGCTACCAAAAAAGTGAATATATGCGTTCGGTTTCGTCGTAAAAAGACATACCTCTTCAGCGAGCTGAGACTTGATTAGGGCAGCTTCTTTGAGCTTCTTGATAACGTCGTCTAGATTGCCTTCTTCGGGCGTAGCGTCAGACTGAGTAGTAGAATGTTGACGAGAATGGGATTCGAATCGCTCGGAGCGATGTTGGTCCTGCATACGCGGGGGTGCATGTCGAGCAGGAGTAGAGAAAGGATTCGATTTATTGGGTTGAGGAAATATCTTGAACGCGGTGTTTTCTTTATTACCATCGGCTGGGGTGTTGCACATAAGATACACGTGAGATGTGAAAGGGATATTACGCGTACGAGGATAAAAGTCGCCCTTTGGAGGTGACTGTAAAGCAGACATGGAGAATCTAGGTGGTCTGTCTGCCTTGGGAGTCATAGCAAAGACGCTTCCAGGAGGCTTTCCATTACGTCCTGAGAGAGCAAAAAGAGGAGGAGGAGGTTGTGATTTGCGTTGACCTGGTCGGCCATTTCGGGGTGTGGACGCGACGGGAAAATTGGGCTGAAATGGTTTAGAAGGTGGACCATCGTTGGGTATACGGTCGTTGTTGTTGTATTCAAGATCGTCAGAGTCCATGGAAGTAATAAACCAAGAAGGGATACTGCTTAGTCAGAGTCGCGCTTGCCACGTGCATCGGATTGCCGTCATCATCCGACAATTCTCTCTTTCTTCCTTACCATCACATTCTCACCGGCGACGATGAGCAGCGTCCATTTCCCTGTTCGCGTCGCCGCCTTATTTCGCCGCGTTCTACAGGCTGTCTCGTCGCTCTCAGTATCCAACCAGCAACTATTAAAGGATTCATCGGCCGACGAACCAAAGCAGGACATAGACCCTCCATCGTCGTCGTCGTGGAAGACAGTGGACTGGTCGTGGTGGCGCAGCGAGGACCGCTGGTATTGGCATGTCGACCCTGGTAAGACAGAGTTCTCCCCACCGCCAAAACGAGCTCACACCTTTGCAGCTCGTAACATATCTTGGCCGTGGTTGACATTCAACCTGTCGTCTTTGACAGAGGTCTCTTCGGCTTACTCCACTAGTCTCAATACACTATCTGGGGGAGACATGCCACCCGACCCGCCACGCGAATCATCCCAATCGATGGACACCATACATAGACTAATACAGAATCCCGCTCTCTACAATCCCCTACGCACGCCTCGCTACCCCATCGTTTTATGTCACGGTTCGCCCTACATCCAATCCATCGGCACGCTCTGAATCTCTACAGGTCTTTACGGCTTTGACGAACGTGGTCCATCGTCCTTTCCCAGTATGAGAATGCAATATTGGTCAAACGTACTACGCACCCTTCGCCAAACCGTCGGTGCAGACGTTATCGTAACTACCGTCCCCAGGTTCGTCTTTTCCTCAACCCAGTTCTTATGCTTACCGGTGCTCCACAGTACCGGCTCTGTTACTTCTCGTGCAGAAAGTCTCGACCGCCAACTGAACGACAAGGCCCGAGGGCGCGGTATCAACTTCCTTGCCCACTCCATGGGCGGTCTAGATTGCCGTCACCTCATCACCCACGTCAAACCAACCGAATACACGCCTCTATCCCTCACCACCATCAGCACCCCACATCGCGGCAGCCCCTTCATGGACTGGTGCGCCGAAAACATTGGCTTGGGCCGCCTCATCCGCCGCGAAGGCGAGCGCCTAGCAAAATCCGCAACCCATTCCGACCTACCGCCCCCACAAAACTCGGTACCCAAGTCCGATCTCACCCCGTTCTCGCTCTCGTCTCTCCCATCCTCCTTCACCACCCTCCTCATCTCCATCATCGACTCACCAGCCTACGCCAACCTCACATCAACCTACCTCAACACCGTCTTCAACCCCAACACCCCAAACGATCCCTCCGTAAAGTACTTTAGCGTCGCCGGCCGCATGCCTAATGCGAGCGTCTGGCACCCGTTTTGGCTCCCAAAGATGGTTTTAGACGGGGTAGAAAAGAAGGAACGCGAGCGGCTACGGGACGCGGGGCACCCCCTCTGGGCGCAGGACGCGGAATGGGGCAATGACGGCCTCGTGACCATCCAGAGCGCAAAGTGGGGCGAGTTTTTGGGCGTGATGGAGGGCGTGGATCATTGGGAGATCCGAGGCGCGCGCGGCCTTGAGTTTAATGTCGACTTTGGGGAGAAGAGGGATTGGGGGTGGTTGGCGGGTGCGTGGAAGAAGGATAAGGCTGACAAGCACGCGTCGGCCGCGGTGGACGACGATGTCGTCAAGGCGTCGACCGGTAAAGCTGACAAGTACACGTCGGTTGAGGGATCGTTGACGGATAAAGCTGGCAAGCACGTGTCGGCTGAGGGATTGTCGATGGATAAAGCTGACAAGCACGCGGCTGCTGAGGGATCATCGTCGACGGATAGGCTCTCTGCTGTCTTCGACTGGGTTATTGACCAGGTTCCTACGCCGGCTCCGCTTATTAAGGGGAAGAGTAGTAGTGAGGTCAAGGTTAAACCGCGGCATGACCTCGAGACCAAGGCTGACCTGGATAGGTTCTATGTTGCCTTGTCGAGGAAATTGTACGATGAGGGATTGTAATCACTGTTTGTAATATAAACATTTCTGTAATTTGAAAGTGTTTGTAAGTCTGTTAAATGCTGCTTCATTCAGTTTCTTTGGGAAGAGAAGTAAGAAAGAAATCAATGACAGTCAGTTAATACTGTAAACCTGCCTAACTTCTGGGAAGAGCATAAGGGATGGAGGAGGATGAGAACAAAGCAGGTACCGGTTGCGTGGCTTGACGGCTGATGGCTCAGCGTGCTTTGGTGCATTCTTGATCTTTTCCATCCTTCCACTGCACTTATTGTTGAGAAAGTATCGAGTACTCAGGTCAAATAAGGGCGCTGTGTCTGGCCCATGGACATTGTGAACTCGGCGCTTCGTCATCTCCGTTGTCATAGTACGAGTTCTTGATGGCGCCTGGCTGCACGCAGTCTCTTCAAGTCCGGCGGCGTTTCATCATAGTCTTCACGTCCCGCCAATATACTTGCTAGTACTATTTATCCCCGACTATCGTCCTTCCTTCTTTTCATCAGCAACTCTGACACTTTCCGAGTTTCTTCTTCCGAGGCTTAGACACGATGTGGCGAACCGATACAAAGTTCCGCGCGCCACTTTGCGTTCTTGCAAACCCTGGACACAACGGACCTCATTGATCGCAGGCAGACGCCCATTACAACTGTCCCGGACATCGTCGAAGCCCTAACGACGGACCCTCTTACAGCCACTATCGGCGAGGCAGAGTGTTGACAGGCAGCGGAGGACTGTGTGCCTCGTGGGGGTACGTTCATCACCGTTGAGCCGCCTACTAAGTCGGATTTCGAGACAGCTGTAATGTGAGTTCGCACGCCAGAGCTTGCAAGAGCGCAAAGTGGCGCGTGGAGGCATACTTGTTAGGAAGCCGGAGGATCTTGGCGCACACGGTACCGTGAAAACAAACAATCTGTAAAAGGTCAGTTCCAATACAAAACAACTAGCTAAATAAGGACTCACCAGTAGTATTCGATCCGGATTCTCAACGGAGCGACAAGTAGCCTACACTCATACTAAACTACGTCTAGTGTTAAGTAGTGGTACAAGTAAACGAGTCTATTCCTACGGGAATCAGTAAACTATCAGTCGCCGCAACCTGTATCCCATCTAGTCGTCGACTAAGTTTTGGTTCAACTTGGCAACAAAAGCCACACTCACAAGTCCAGCGGAAGAGAGTTGTGAGTAGCTAGAGCACGGCGGGCTGCTACTCCCACTCGCGACTGCACGGTAGAGGAGTCTAGGCTCATGTTGGTATTGTCGGTCAAGTTCGGTGCAAATTCGTGTAGTCGGCGTCTCGTAAATGCAGACCTATCTCGACTCAGGACGTTGGCGAAAAGACAGGACACGGGACAACATACCAGAGTCAACGGTTACTGAAGACTCAAGTCAAGTCCCGGATCCCAGAGCGACGACGGTTAGCCCATTACGGCTCCGAGAGTAAGATAAGAAATATCTAACAGGACCATAAGTCGCGAGTCAAGACTTATCACGGGAAACTCACTTTTCACTGCAGGCCAGTGCAGTTATCCTTCAAGACAGACAGTCGAGTCGTTGGACGTCGCTACAGAGAACAAATGAGTTCAACGAAGGTTAGTAGATATCTGGACACGTATGCGAACATACAACAGGTCAGCCGGTTCGAAACCAAACTGACATTCACCGGCACGCAACCAAGTGAATAGTCCCATCCAAGGTGTTCGTATTGACTTCTGTATATATGAGTATCAAGTATGTAGAGGGTAAAACTGACGAGCCTGGTTACTGGTGAGTATCCCGGAAACAATAGTTCCTCCGCAAAGCGTGACTGTAAGTCGAAGCCAAGTCAGTCCAATGATGTAGTTAGTCGTGCAAAAGGAATACCAACCAAGAATTCCCGGGGTGGGTCAACACAAGTGAAGGCGGGATGGTCGTACACAGCGTTGAGTCCGGGGAGGCGGAACGACAGCGGAGAGCGCTCTATGTCGAGATTGGAGCACGGATATCGAGTCTTTTGAAGGAGTCGGTGAACCTGATAGTGTGGTCTCGATTGAAGTCGGTCCGTGACCGCTGCGAGCAAGACTACTCTCTAGAAGAAAAGAGGGTCAGTCAGGCAAGTACGGAGACCCGACAACACAGCGTACTTTTTAGTTGGCTTGAACACATCGTGCTTTCGTCGTCGTCTCACGGAGGAGGCATGCGGTTACGTGAACGTCCGTCTCTTGAGGGTACGGGCGATAACAAGCTGAGAGCGCATCGTGGAAGGGCGGGTCTCTGAGGTGAACTGTTAGCAATTGTGCGTAACGACTGAACAAGACGGCTTACCTCGAGATTCACGAATCAAGGACAGGGCTTCTTCGAGCAAGCTCCAGACTACGAACCATGGCACCGTCGAGTCATGATCCAAGACAATCTATACATGAATAGTTAAATCACGGCCCAAGCAAACAACGCGTCTACTTACCAGTCGAGGTTTCTGGGTTTAGCTTCTTTCAAGCCGCGTTGTTGACGATATCTTCAACGAGAGGTTAGTCGACACGGCTCTATGGTGAACTTCAAATACGTACCAATACGCAAGCCTAATGGCTGGAAGGACACGGAGTGTACAGTCGGCGTGTAGCCGTACTGTTGTTCACCGGCATGAAGCCGAGTGAATCAATCGTTCAAATCGAAGACCGCCGTCGTGTGTGGCAGCGTGGCGCCCGCTCGTCTCCCGACGGTAGTAGTGTTATGAATTCCGTGTTCGCGGTTGCTAGGGACCGCGAGTGCGTCGTAGAACGTTGGCCTTCGATGACGAGAATTGTCATTTAATGTGCGTAGCGACCGGACAGTCCTGCTCACCTAGTGTCGAGAATCCCGACCACGGCGGCTTTGAGCAGAGTTGAGATTTGTCGTCGGGCACCAAAGTCATTCAACGGTTGAGATTTGTCGAGTCTACAAGGAAGACAAGCAGTCAGTCGGGAGCAGGACATTGGGACTAAAGCGTACCTTTCGTATCTACGTCGTGGCCCCCTCCTTCATGGTCGCTGTCCAAATCTGTTTCTGCGGTGAAGACCGGGCGTCTGTGCGCAAGAAGACGGCAATAGGTTTGGCTCAAGAGCGGTGAAGGACGGGTCAAGGTGTGCATACCTTGTAATCGAGGACGACCACGAACTCCTGGGTGCAGGACGGGCCAAAACGGCGGTGTAAGCTAGTCGGCAGCGCCGAGTTCAACGAGTAGCGAGGTAAGAGCACAATGCTGAGGCCGGGTGTGATACTACGAAGGACGGCTCGAATTCTGCTGCACGATGAGCAAAGGAGACACGGGAAAAGACAACCGCGGCATACCAGAAATCCAGTCCCAGCTGCGAAGACAGCAGCGTTGTCGAGTCCGCCTCATTCGTCGTCGTTTTGAAAGAGCCAGAGGGAAAAGAAAGTCTGCGGGAAAAATCTGTTGAGAGAAGTCGTTGACCATGGCAGAAGGAGACGGCATACCAGAGCGCTGAATGCCATGAACAACGGCGTCGAAGGGAGAAAACTGCAAGCAATGTGAAGGTCAACGAAGGGAGATGGTGGTGGGAGGAAGGAAGCCTACCCGTGACCATCAACGACTTAAGCGCCGGTCACGCTTTCAGACGCATCAGGCAGACGATGGCGAGAACGTCGGTGGCAACGACGAGAGCGCCTATAGAGCGAGTGAGATAAGTATAGAACACAGAATGGAGCGAGAAGACAAACTGAGAGAGAAGGAGATGTGAGGAAAGAATGGGAAGTGGGTGATGATGACTTTGGTGAAATCCGGGCTCCTTTTATTGCGTATCCAGTAGCACAGGCTCCAAGTAAACGTAAATAGAATACGGTAATCGGACGCCGTGATCCTGGAACATTGGTTGAGGCGGAGACTTCGGAACTTGTTGATGGATTATTCGGACGCCACGGGAACCCGTTTCCAGCGTCCTACGCGAATTAGCCTCCCTGAACGCGTAACAACGGCGGAAATATCTCACCTATGAGGATGTATTTTGAACTACAAAACTTGGCCAGCCCCAGTTGAACTGCAAGAATACAAACCAAATAGAATTGTCTCCTTCTCGTGAATACACTGTAACAAGTAGTTCATCGTATTCCTATGAATCTTCCAGGCTCCAAACGAACGGATTGGTTTCAAGGAGTCAACCCTGAATTCTGATGGGCGAGTCAGAATGAGCCGTTTGAAAAACGGAGACTTTGAAAACTTACTGATTCCAATTTCGAGGCGGAGATGCGCACCGCTTCGCGTTGCGCTCTCCTCCGTTCTGGGCGCGGGCACAGCTCGCCGCTTACGCTCTAATCAAATGTCACAGGGTCAGCAAAGAACTGAAGCGATTGAACGGCGGAAAAGGTACAAACCTTGTGTGTGCCACATTCAATTGGGGATTATATTGGTGTCAAGTTATGAATTACAGCCAATACGGCACCTGTAATTAGTCTAGACAGAGTATATACAAGTGCCGCAGTTGCCAGATCCGGCCGGTTTGCGCGGGAAACGCGTTTTCGCCAAAAGTGTTAGAGGGACGGAGGAGGAGGACCACGCCGTGCGTCATTACCCCGCATCCAGGAGGGTCAAGATAAGATTGTCGAGTCCCCATACACGTCACAGGGGCCAGGAAATCCTCGTGCTATCGATTGTCAGGGTCCAGTACGCCTCGCTGAAGCGCAGACGCGAAAAGTAGGGGTAAAAGCGTGTTCAGCAGTCCAAACACCGTCGGAATTGGCATGTCATAAGTCCTACAGTAACATCCAAGTAAATTTAGGTCCGCGAGAGTCGCCAGAGGGCAGGAGAGCAAGGGGGCGCGTTAGTGTAAGTGCCGCCAGATCGGAGTGGTCGTGGTACGAGTTCAAGTTTACCCGATCACTTGGGCTACTTGATCTAGATCTTACCCTTCAAACACGACATTTAGCAGTCAATTCCGAGAGCGCAGGACCTCTAGAACGTCGACTCAGTTGGGTATACCCGCTGGACGAGCGGAGGAAATATCCCGTGTTCAACACGGGATATCATCCTGGTGACTACGCCGACATCATCCCCAGGGCTCAAACTATCGATCGTGTGGGTCGCCTGGTCGCCCTGGAAGGAAGTTTTCAGGAAGTTCACATTTGAGATTTCGGCAGTACTGACTTTGTCGTAACGTTGCTATTTGGTATATCGGCAAGTTCGTCAATTTCTCCGTGTTTGACTGTCTACCATGTTTTAGTACCATACTCTACTGGCATTTCTGTGCTATTATGGGGTTGTCTAGCACTATAATTCATGTCCAATTTACGATACAGATTTTGTTGGGAAGTCCGAGTAACACTTTTGAGGTAGACTTCTTAGATTCAAACGGAGGTAGTTTTGGTCAAAATCAATCTACTGTACTAATACGACCTGATCTTCACATAACGCATAACGGCGGGGTCATTTGATCTTATCAGACCCCGCCGATCGCCTGGAAATCCTTATCGGGCTTTCAGAATTTTTTTTTTCTAAAAATCTGTAAAGAGAAGGTTGAAATAGTACAGTATTCAGGTCGTACTCTACACGTAGACATCTATGCGAATGGAAATTCAAAAGTAACGAAGAGACCAAGGGCATCGCAACGGCGCGACATTGTTCACGCCACCTCCACCCATCAACTTTCCCTTCCGAAACAGGGCAGAATCAATCGTCCAATAGACGTATCACAGGGCAAAGATACGGTGCCAACAATGCCGTGGATACCATCTACAAAGAGTTAACGCCGGGAAATGATCAAACAAAATTGCGGACCCGGACCTTGGTTCCAAAAGTGAGCGCGCGATCCTGAGCAGCTGGCGTGAAAGCGTCCATGACAGTATCCCATATCGCCCTCTTGCCCAGAGTCTACTTCCCCGCCAAGCTCGGTCACGTCCAAGTCTATGTTGAAGTGTGGCGCTGATTTCCGTTGACGCCCGTTTTGAGAAACAGCGAGAAGCCCGTAACTCGGGGGCAGCGGCATTGAGTCGCCGCTCTCTGTAGCAGTTATCCTAGCGTAGAATGACCCGTTAGCTCGAGTCGTCAGGGATAGAAAATCGAACATACCTGAATGAGGTCCCCGTGAACCTTCCTAATTCGTCGTGGAGACCGAAATGCCTCAGATCCAGATCGGGATCAGAGAGCCAATTTCTCCCGAAATGATCTCAGGTCCAGGCTATGTCCTTCGTAAAGTGGTTTCTCGAAGCGTGGCGGGACCGTTCCGTAAGGTCAAGGTGCTCACCGCAGTGAGAAGCCCGCAACGCGGGCGCAGCGGCGTAGAGCCGCTGCTCACTGCGGTCAAAGTTTTGAAGGCATTCGGGTTAGTAGCGGCAAAATGAGGGTAGAGAAAGGTACCTACCAGAATCGTTGTCCCGTCCAAATGTGATATTAACGCCGAATCCGACTAGATCCAGATCTACATCAGACGGGCTCGTTTTATCCGCTATTGGTGGACTTCGGGCGCGTTGTATCGGGCGAATTGGGGTCTCGAGTTTGCCGCGTTTGGATTCCCTGCAAAACCGAGTTCAATTTAACGACGCAGAGAGGAGGAAGATGCTCACCGAATCGATGTTATAATAGAGGTTCAGCTGATGAATTGGCGTCAAAAGAGATCTCGACAACAGGAGCAAAACATACCGAAGTTGCCCAGAAAAAAAGCCGGTCCGGCGAGGACACCACGCGCCGCCCGAGGTCAAGATCTCGTTGTTCCAGGGCCAGAAGAGTTTACAAATGGCTGAACTCAGTATTAATGAAGATCTGCACGCGATGTGAATGGAGAACTCACGCGGAGAGGCGGCGCAGCCGCCTCCGCGCTGCCTACAAAACGGAATGCGTTATTGAATGCAGGGAAAGATACACATGAGGTACTACCGCAGGGCATGGCCAAATCCGAATCGTAGTAAACTAATCAAATCTGTCAATTATCCGGTTTCAACAATATAAAACTCACTCAAAGCACCAGAGTAAAAAGCCGCGCCGGCGAGGCGAAACCACGCCGTCCTGTGTCAAAGATTCGGAATTCAAATCCTGGCGAAGTTCTCCAACGTGATGTATCTTGTGGGTCCAGGCGGCGGGGAAGTTGTCTTGAAGGAGTTTAAGTTGGAAGACAATGAAGGATATAATCCTGGCAGATATAACGACCAAAATGCTGAGAAACCGTTAAATTAGATTAAAGCCAAGACCACAATTCAAGGAGAATATCGCACCGTTTCTCGCGAACCGAAGCCTCTGCGGCGAGCAGACCACGCTGCCCGAATTCCATTAAGCCGTTTCTCGAAATGAAGGCCCAAATGTCGAAAAACAAGTCCAGCAGTCCCTTCAACGCGTGCTTTTGAAAGGTGAGCAAAAGTTCAAGGTGATGGTAAGCGTGAAAGAAAGGGGCCTACCGTTTTGGGCTGGACGTGATCGACGTCTTGCTCAGCGTTGAACAACCATGTCGTTAAATCGTCTGGATGCCTGGGATGGGCGACTTGGCTTTTTTTCTTCTGCAAACGACTTTCTGATGCTCCTGGAACGTGTAGTCACGAGGATATCGACTCTGGACGCGCTGAACGTTTTCCCTGGACACGACGCTTTCTTTAGAACTATTAGCGACGACATTGGACTGCGACGCACCTTGTTCTGGACATCTTGGCTCTGTGGATTTCGGCCTCTGTTCGTTTAATACACCACTTTTTTCGGACCGCGGTTCTGGACGATTTGAACGGCCTGCACGAAACGGTGAGTTCTGAAAGAGACTTCAAATAGTGTTACAGACCTTGCTGTATCACTTTAGTGAGTTCCATACGTGACGACGCCATGAAATGCGCGCGACTTCAGCTGGGGAACTTTGGGGTACGGCGGCGTAGTGACTGGGGGTAGTAAGGAGGTAGTTGTCACGGAATCTTGGATCCGATTCTGCGGCGAGGTAAGAAAAATTTGCAGCGCTCGATCATCAATTCTCTGACACATGTTTCCTTAGCACCCTGACCGAGTTATTCTGGTGCTTTTGTACTCCCCAGTTGAATTGTAATGCATTTCCCGTTGTATTCTCTGGCTTGTGGGTGAATTTCCGGACTGCTAGACACCCGTAAGAGGTATACGTCTCTGCAATCCTACAGCCTGAAGCTCCGAAGTCGTTACGCTTCCCCGTGAGCAAGGTACGCTGAATGTGGCGCCCGTTTCAACAACCCTGGCAACTTCGAAATATTGCGCCGACCTGGAGACCTTGCTTGCTCTGCGGACATCGAACTCTCATACAACAATGTATATATGAATCGAGAGCAGCAAAACCGCTCTATCCATCCATTTATTCAACAGACCAGATCTGTCAATTTGGCCACACTGTGACCGGCAAGATCACTCCGTAATATCGCTCGAACTGATGCGACGGAGCGAGTACGTGACTTCGCATTACTATGGAGCCTGATTGAAAAGCGGACAACAATTAGCCGAGAAGGTATATAACCCTCTCCGCCTCTGTCCTTCTTTCATTCCTCCTTTCACCTTGTCGTCGTGATGTCAGTATTCGACCTCGTTTTTTCCTCTCCCTTATTCTCTCTTGCTCTCTCATCGTCGTCGTCGCCATCACTGTCGCCGTCGTTGTCTCCGCCATCATGGGCCTCGCACTCGACCAACCTCAAGTCTCTGTCCTCAACGCGAAGCGGTCATTGCCGCTTTCGGATACAGTTCATCTTGCTCAAGTAAGTCGTCATTCTTCGGTTTGTTCTTGCTTCTAATTGATTGTGTTCTTGATAGGTTTGAGTCTTGGCTATTCGCTGCCTTGACGCCATCAACAATTTGTGATATGTTCATGTATCCGGTATGTGTCTCTGTCTTCTATACGGGCCGGTGAAGTCAGTAATACTGAGTGTTCTTATTAGGAACGGCATCAGGACGTGCTCAACCGCTGTCAAACTCGACATCCGAATGGACATTCGGCCTGTTTACGGCCCGCTCTCTGACGGTAAGTGATTGATTCGGGTTTTTGGGCAAGCATGTTTACTAACTAGACATTGTAGACATAGGTCGGCTTCGCTGCAAAACACGCTTACCCGGGTCCGCAAAACGAGTCGACAATGTCCGTTTACGCCATATTGGAGCTCGGGTTTCAACAGTCGACAGTCTCGGTAAGTTCTTTTTCCGGGTTTTGGCAAGTTGGGTTACTCACTGGACATTGCTCTAGGACGCGACTGGGGTTTCAATACGCGGTTACCCGGGTCCGTAGAACGAGTCGCGTTCGAGTTCGGGTACCAGCGCGAGTACCAGGGACCTGGATGTCGAATTTGCGCCACAATCCGAGTTCATTTGTTCTCCGAGTTGGAGAGAGGATTATGGGGGGAGTTGATGGGAGATATTGGATGACACCCTCACTGGAGGGAGACTCTTTTTTTTGTAGTCTCGTTTGTATTAGCTAGACGCCGAATTATGAGCCTGCTTCACCATCACGTGACTGAAAAAAGAAAAACTTCTCTTCATTTTGCTCAGGGACGCCCGTAAAAGGCGTTTTAACCCTTCAGAGTTCCCTTACAAGGAGTATTTACCCTGCAGGAAAGGGAGCCGAAGTCTGCCGTCGTCTTACCGTCAATAGGATGCGAGAAGAGATCTCCGACACAGTACAGACACGAAGACACCAGGATACAAAGGAAGAAATACACCCCCAAGACTCAGAAGACATCCAGCAATAACACTCCCTCTCTCCCATGTCTTCAACGCGTCTCCACCTTGTCTCCACCACTGTTCGGTTCCGCCACACGTCTTCCATCAGAACAGCACTGCCACAGCCCAACACTTTTTCCTTCCCACTACGACGGCCAGACGACGAGCAGACGCCAATCCACCTCAGGAGACCAACCCAGCAGCCAGTCGGAACCGACACGACCACAGCCAGATGGTGTTGAAGGATGACGCAGGATAAGGAAAGACGTACCGGATAGCGACGGGTAACGTCTAGGTGAGTGCGCAAAAGTATAGATGCTTACGCTGTGCTAGTCGATTAGCAGATAGCGCCATCGATTTCAAACGCGCTCCCAATCCGATCGCGTCTTCGCGCTGTCTCGTCGCTGTCTGTATCCAACCAACAACTATTAAAGGATTCATCGGCCGACGAACCAAAGCAGGACATAGAGCCTTCGTCGTCGTCGTGGAAGACGGTGGACTGGTCGTGGTGGCGAAGCGAGGAGCGCTGGTATTGGAACGTCGACCCTGGTAAGACCGCCTTTTCACCCGCCGCAACAAGCTCAGCCCTTTGCAGCCCGTAATATATCTTGGCCGTGGTTGACGTTCAACCTTTCGTCTTTGACAGAGGTATCTTCGGCTTACTCCACTAGTCTAAATACGCTATCTGGCGGAGACATGCCACCCGACCCGCCACGCGAACCATCCGAATCGACGGACACCATTCATAGACTAATACAGAATCCCGCTCTCTACAATCCCCTACGCACGCCTCGATACCCCATCGTTCTTTGTCACGGTTCGCCCTACATTCATCGTCCATCGACACGCTCTGAATCTGTACAGGTCTTTACGGCTTTGACGAACGTGGTCCCTCATCCTTTCCCAGCATGAGAATGCAATACTGGTCAAATGTACTACGCACCCTTCGTCAAACCGTAGGTGCAGACGTTATAGTCACTACGGTTCCCAGGTCTGTCTTTTCTTCACCTGTTATTATCCTGCTTACTGGTGCACAGTACCGGCTCCGTTACTTCTCGTGCAGAAAGCCTCGACCGCCAACTGAACGACAAGGCCCGCGGGCGCGGTATCAACTTCCTCGCCCACTCTATGGGTGGTCTAGACTGTCGCCATCTCATCACACACGTCAAACCCACAGAATACACGCCTCTATCACTCACGACCATCAGCACCCCACATCGCGGGAGCCCCTTCATGGACTGGTGCGCCGAAAACATCGGCCTAGGCCGCCTCATCCGCCGCGAAGGCGAGCGCTTAGCAAAATCCGCAACCCATTCCGACCTACCGCCCCCGCAAAACTCGGTACCCAAGTCCGATCTCACCCCGTTCTCGCTCTCGTCCCTCCCATCCTCCTTCACCACACTCCTCATCTCCATCATCGACTCGCCAGCCTACGCCAACCTCACATCCACCTACCTCAACACCGTCTTCAACCCGAACACCCCAAACGATCCCTCCGTAAAGTACTTTAGCGTCGCCGGCCGCATGCCTAATGCGAGCGTCTGGCACCCGTTCTGGCTTCCCAAGATGGTTTTAGACGGGGTAGAGAAGAAGGAGCGCGAGCGGCTGCGGGACGCGGGGCACCCTCTTTGGGCGCAGGACGCGGAATGGGGCAACGACGGCCTCGTGACCATCCAGAGCGCAAAGTGGGGCGAGTTTCTGGGCGTGATGGAGGGCGTCGACCATTGGGAGATCCGAGGCGCGCGCGGCCTCGAGTTTAATGTCGACTTTGGCGAGAAGAGGGATTGGGGGTGGTTGGCGGGCGCGTGGAAGAAGGATAAGGCTGATAAGCACGCGTCGGTTGAGGGATTGTCGACTGGCAAGCACGTGTCGGTTGAGGGATTGTCGACGGATAAAGCTGACAAGCACGCGTCGGCTGAGGGATCGTCGTCGACTGATAGGCTCTCTGCTGTCTTCGACTGGGTTATCGACCAGGTTCCTACGCCGGCTCCACTTATCAAGGGGAAGAGTGGTGGTGAGGTCAAGGTTAAGCCGCGGCATGACCTCGAGACCAAGGCCGACTTGGATAGGTTCTATGTTGCCCTGTCGAGGAAGTTGTATGATGAGGGATTGTAATTAGTGTTTGTACATTGCTACATAAAGAGTTCTGTAATTTGATGGGTCTAAATTTGTAAATCTGTTCAAGGAAAAGAAGTAGGTAGGAAATTTATGACAGTCACCTAACTTATGGCAAGCGGAAGGACGGAGGAGGATGAGAGAAGTAGTACTAGGTACAACATGCTGCCCGGTTCTATGCCACTGGGTCCCACCTTCAAATTCTCTTCTCTCTGCTTGAAAGTCAGACTCAAGGAGCCTTCGGGCCGATTGCCGAAGCTTAAACTCTTACATTCATTTTCAGTCAACGGCAAACCGTTGAAAACATTTCTGTTCTATCTACGCTGTTAAGATCACCAATGTAGGACGTTTCACGTTTCTCAAGATCAAAGGAAGATTTCGCTGCCCCAAGTACATAGACACTTGTCGTTTCCGTTGCACAAGCACCGAATTCTCGGCAATCTGTACGGCACCCTTCCCGAATCCCAAAGCTCCCAGCCGATGTTGGACGACGTACAGTATCTCCTC
Organism: Hymenopellis raphanipes; assembly: GCA_003314085.1. NCBI lineage: Eukaryota > Fungi > Basidiomycota > Agaricomycetes > Agaricales > Physalacriaceae > Hymenopellis > Hymenopellis raphanipes. The sequence continues at coordinate 25,305 of QLPD01000764.1, forward strand.
TTCGCATAGCACACCAGCTGGTCCTTGTAGTCTGCGCCACTCCCTTCGACTAGCACTCAGGTCGTTTCCTTGCTAGCTACGCGTGCTGTTCCGAATCCATGAAGGGCGCTTCGTACGAGTTACATACTATCTTTCCGGACCCCGGCGTTCCACCAAAACTTTTCACGTTCCTCCAATGTTATACATGATTACCATCCATCTGCTCAGCCTCAGCGTTATGACGCTTTCCGAGTTTCTTCTTCCGAGGCTTAGACATGATGTGGCGCTCTGGACCGCAAAGTCTTACTAACGCGGCGGGATATGAACATACATAGGACCATCGCATTGATGCTCACAGTTTTCATTCCACACCATGCCATCCGGCGAGTCCCACCAACAAAAATCCCGTTTCGTCGAAGAAAAGCAGGGCCTATTCGTCGTGAGCGCCAGTGATATTCCCACCCCAGCGAACGGCGAGATCCTCGTGGCGGGGCTTAATACCGCGGACTGTTAGTAGTTACTAGCTCCTCTTCTCTGTGTGCTCTTCGCTTATCTCCGCGCTTTGAGGTTGTGTCAAACGTTTGGAGGAGCGTACTAGTAGTACATTAGCATCCCGGCCAAGGTTGATTAGTTCAATTGCTTTTACACGTACTTGCTGCTGACTCTAACCAGTTCCCCAAAAACCTGTCGTTCAACCAAGGCGTCACCGTGCCCATCTGCTTCATCACGGTGTGTAAAGGGCTCATGGGGGAAGCGCCCATCGGTTTAGGCCTCGATCCGACGCTCTCCCTCGGGCGCAAATATGCAGGCCACGCGGCGTTGATCATTGGGGGAAGCACTTGTGGCGGGCAATACGGTTCGTTCATTCATGTATCCCGGCCCCATACTATAACTTATACAACCAACGCAATTCAACTGCTCAAAGTCCTCCGAGTCGGCTTCACACGCATCATCGTCTACGCCTCCGCACGCCACTTTGCGTTCTTGCAAACCTGGGGCGCGACGGACCTCATTGATCGCGGGAAAACACCCATCACGGCCGTCTTGTACGTCGTCAAAGCCTTCACTACGGACCCTCTTACACCCCTATCCGCGAGGCAGAGTGTCAACAGGCAGCGGAGGACTGGGTGCCTCGTAGCAGCACGTTCATCACCATTGTCTTCGTGGCGAGAAGCGTGTCCGTGCCTGCGCATGAGGAGTTTGGAGAACTCATCGTGAGTAAGATCACCAAGTGGGTCGAGGAGGGCGTGTTTGTGGTATGTGGATATATAGTCAGCTTCCGAGCAGGGCTAAGTGTTTTTTTGTTGTACAGCCCAACCGATTTGAGGTCCTGGTTGGATGGTGTCAAGGGGGGGCTGGAGAGGTCGTTTGAGGGTGGTGGGAGTGGTGTGAAGTTGGTGGTGCATCCGCATGAGACGGCTTAGTAGGCGTGATCATGTTGCGAGGATACGGATGGAAAAAGCGAGTCGCAGTGCTATCAGACCGTGTCACCCTCACTCCCCTATATATTAAAAGGCAATGAGATTTCATTCAACGTCCCATTCTGTGCACTGCCAGAACCCCGAGACCCGGAAGAACTGCATTTGCATGGCGACAAGTTATGGAATCTTTTCGAACGAAGGATGTCCAGACATTCAACTTGCCACAGGAAGGTAGAGGTAACAATTTGATAGAAGACGCAAGTTGCAGGTAGAGACATACCACCCAGAACGTTTGCGTTGTTTGTAACCGGGCCGATCTCCGAGGCTTAACCTCTTACCTTCAACACTGTTCATGGACTCGTCTGAATTGCCAACTACGGACGTGTCTGCAACATTCACTCTGTTTCCAGAGCTACCCATAGATGTTGCTCGCTATATTTTGGAGACAGCAGCTTACATGGACCGAGCAACTGCTCTACGGCTAGTCATGGTGTCCAAGACTGTGTTCGAATGGTATGTGTGCAATTTGAGCAAAGTTTAATTTGGCGATAAACACCACTACAGGATAGACCCTATTCTCTATCGGGTTGTTGTCCTCAGCTCAGTAAAATCTACCAACAGCTTTGCGACTGCGATTCAGACACGTGGTCCAGAGTCGTTCGCCAGAAATGTCAAAACGCTGGTTTTCGACGGTCATTTGTGGTACACCGATTCGCCAAATCTTCGCTTGATTTTTTCAGCCTGTACAGGCGTCACCTCGTTGACATGGTGGACCCGCGATAACGAGATTCCCTTATATCTTCGTCCAAACACCCCAAATCTGTTTCCCACCCATCTCTGCCTCTTCGTCCAAACACCCCAAATCTGTTTCCCACCCATCTCTGCCTCTTCGGACAGTACCCGTCTGCTATGAAGTGCATTCCCCCTAGTGTGACACATCTCTCACTGTCCAATATGTTCCTGACACTGCTGAGGACTGATACCCTGGCGCAGATCGTCGCTTGCTGTCCCAACCTCACCCATATCTGCCTCACCGGTTGTCTTCCAATCATTTTGGACATTTACGACGACAGTTTATCCGGATATGTCAATGACCTTCTCCATATCGTTCCGCCTACTGTGAAGGTTTTCGCCATGCACCTCACTCACACCAGGCATGTGGAACAAAAGATAGAAGATTCCCTGGCAATGATCAAGGATCCACGTTTTGTGCCAATTCGCACGAACCAGTATTGGTACCGGTATTCTCTGACTGGGCTGGCACACCACAAACGTCCCGAATTAGATGTTGGCGCTGATTGGGGTTCGAATGCATACCCTGATTTGGATATTTGGGAGTTTGCAGAACATCATCTTCGGTCTAAAGCTTTGTAAGCATTTCAGTGCTGCTCGAAGGATCTACTCGCTGACCTCGCCAATGCAGGAAGAAAAATAAACAGATTCCTCGGCGCCACTAGGAGGCGTAGACACCTGCCCTTGCTGTTGAACGAGCACCGAATTTCGGCGCACTGCATTCCCTAGAACTCGCAGTTGATGTTGTATGGAATATTTTGGAAACAGCGGCCCACATGGGATGAGCCACAGCGCACCAGCTGGTCCTAGTAGTATGTGAATGGTCAGTTTCTTCTATCGAGTTGCTGCCTCTGCCTCACTGACGTTCCTGTACTTTTCAGGGATGCCTCTTGATCCGGAACCGTCATTACTGGCCACTGAGCCACTCAGCCCACCATCCATCGCCGCCCTACGTAGCCTCATTCATGGGGTACGGCTTCCAAAATCCAGAACTGCAAAATCATGTACGGTTCCCCTAGCCACTTGGAAAAACATTTGTTCCATGGTTTCTGCTCTCGCGGCTGACACCGTCAATAATGCCACCGCATCTCTTTCATCGCTTTCTGCCCAACTGTCCGCTATGCAATC
>QLPD01000765.1:0-11385 GCA_003314085.1 Hymenopellis raphanipes
TGGTCCGGTCCGGTCTGCGGTCTTTTGCAGTCCTAGCAACTGGACTTTTAAACTCTATATTCAGTGCAAATTCCAGCAACTTCACTTACAACCGAGATGGACCTTCATCAGATCAGCGCCAAATCATTCACCGCGACGCCGACCACGAACGTGCCCGCTTCCTAATGGTGGCTCAGATCACAACCCCACCAACGGATATCGCTCATCCTCATCTATGCTTCGAACCCCTTCACCGCTTTCTACCTCGCACCATAGCCGTAATAGCTCAAGCACTGGACTTCCAACATCCCATTCTATCCCTGACACCCGATGCCAAAGCTGTTTATGCCTATACCGACGGTGGTACGCGAACATTTACCCAGTCTTCATCCACACTGACTGCTCACAGCAATGAAAACATTTGACGGTCGCCAACCATTCTCAATGACTCACTATCACGAACTACCACCGACAGCCCTTGAAAAGGGTGACTTCGCCCTACTGGCCTTCACCATCGTCGGAGCAATGTCCCCAACGCTCAACGCCATTCAACTCGGCGCAGAGAAAGTCGATCTCCACATCCTGTTCTCAATATTGCTGGCCAGACCCAACCCGGAAGACGCTGCAGATAACACAAACATTATTCCAAACTGGATGCTGGATGAAGAGCCGCTAGGGGTAAAATCGGGATCGTGATAGTGCACTACAACGTCACTACTTAAATCACTGATGATGTAACTAACTCTTCCACTTGTGTCGAATGCGAACAACGACGTTTCCTTCTCACACCCACCATGACTTTTCCACCTCTGACAGATGAAAATGATGAATTCTGGCAAGCCCTCCGTCGCGGACATGACATCTGACCAACCAAAATCCGCAGGACCCAAATTTTCCCAAACCATGTCATGAACTGTCTAACGCTATACGACCTGCATCTCCTTAAACAGTGCTGCCACATAACAGAACGTATGGTAGACAACTACCTAGCATCTCAGCCATCCCTTCCACTCATCCTAAAACGCTTTTTTGACAACGACGCCATGCCTGACTTTCTACAAATGCTCCATGACACGGGCTCGCTCCTATCGGGATCAGCCGCCTTAGCGTACTTCACTCGAGCTTTTCATCAAATTAAAGATCTCGACATATTCACCACCGCTGAAGGGGCTGCACCTGTCGCCCAATTTCTCCAAAATCGATCATTTGCTTGGATCCCAAAGCCTCACCAACATCTTCACTCCCTATCCACCCGCAGCCTTCTACATGACGAACCTGAACGACCATACCTTCGGTCATCCATCCTGGACGTATTTGATTTCCAAAACCCGAAAGGTGCCATCGTTCAGATCGTCGTAGCCTCCTATTCGCCTGTTGGAACTGTGCTTGATTTCCACTCCAGTACGTTCAACCCAACGAATAATGCCCCCTTGCTAAATTCCTCCAGCGGTCGTTCAAAACATTATCGACGCATGCGGCGCATACTCGATCTATCCAAATCTAACATGTCGCCTAAACGTAAACATACCCACCAATAGCCTCACCGACCACGATCATGACTCGCGACTCAAATACGTGGATCGTGGATGGCCGCTGATTGAAAACGAAGCACAGATGCTAACCGCACCCTTACAACTGGGCATGGTTCGTCGAATAGGCGATCGACATTGTTGGGTTCAAAGATTCGGACTACAGACCCGATCACAACATACAGCGCACACATGGGCCTCCTGGGTTATTCCCCACTGTGTGAAAATGCATTGCAACAATTTTCGTCGAGACACCATGGAACACACATACTGCGTAGATGCGGGCATCAGTCGCTGGGCACAATGCCCAATCATCCGCTGGTAAGCGTCGTCGCTCAGTCCAATTGCACTCTCTAAACCTAGACAAGGAGCGACGGTCTCTTCGAAGCTTCGATATACACTCTGACAGACACAGGCCTGCCAGACATCGTTCATCAGGTACTGTCTCATGTGCACACAGACCCGTGCTTTCACTGGGGAGAGAGTGGGCGTCAATGCTTTTTCTTAAGAAATATCTTGTTGTAACAATACCAAAGAACTACATACACACTAAAACAAAGCCCGTCTGAACCTTAGGTTTGTGCACTGCCGCTCGTCGGCCCTTCCCCCCTCTGATGATGGAACGAGAGAAAGATATTCGGCGTTCGCCGGTCGATCACAAACCGTTTCGCGATCACGTTCCTTTCTTCTTACCATGATGTGCGCTAACCAACTGCCAGGTCATATGTAATTAAAGTGACATTGGTAAGTGTTGCACTCTGACCTTGACATAGGCCAAAACTCAAGTTTACCCAGCATCCTCCGCTCACGGGAATTCTTCTGAACACTGGCGACGTGGAGGAGTGTGACGGTTATAGGGAAGGGGCAAGGAGCGCTCGGAGGGTGAAACGACTCGTTCACTTGGAAAGGCGAGAGTTACGGCTAGTGAGGCGACTCGGTTCACTTAACGAGTCATGGAACAAGCTGTGTTCAGCTGAGGTATGTATAAAAAACTAATGGTTACTACTACAATGAATGTGAAAAATCTAAGGCTACAGACGACGAGAGCGACCAGTGACAGAGACAATAGTACACATCATGATTAGGGAGGGGAATTATGAGAAATTGGCAGTGAACGGGGACAAGAGTCGCTTGAATATGGCTGTCGGGGAAAGATTAACGACGCGTCAAGCGATCGAACGGAGAGAGAGATTAACACATACCAACAGTTGGACTTTCAGGAGGAGAAGCCAGATCCATAGGTGGGTCGTGGCAGTGGTGCATGCTCAGACCCTGCTTGGTCTCGAAGCGTGCTTCGCATCCGTGACATTCAAAAGCCCTAGATGAACACTTAATACGGAAGCCATGGAATAAACACAAGAACAACGTACAGTCCGTCAATTTCGTTGCCAATATCATGAAGCACAAGGTGCATTTTAAGACCACGAGCATTGCGAAGCGTGGCTCTGCACCCAATCCGAGGACAAACGAGAGATTCCCTCTGCGAGGCGCCGCACTTGTTCATTTCGGCGATGGTCTCGTTGCGCTGGAAGTACTTTGTCAGAAGAACAGACGAAGGATAAAAGCAGCTTGATGAACTCACAGCATCGGCAAGTATTCGTTCACAGACTGGGTCATGTCTAAGTTTCGGGCCTTTGTCCTCGAAGAGCGTGGGCAGAGCGATGAATTGTGACTCTATATCTGAGCCCACGAGAGTAGTAGCGTCCTCAGAAGAGTTACTGCTAGTGCACGACGAAGATGATTCAACGCGATGCGGCACGGTGATCATCAGCTTCTTGCGATACCTCGAGACGATTGCCTGAGCGGGAGACGAGACCGATGCATCACTGGACGTCGGCCTAGACACCGGAGGACTGGGGGCATGGAACTCCCAAGTACTACCCGCTTCTTTTTCGTCGCACGGGGTGGTGGAGAAGACGTTAAAGTCGGTGGGGAAGATGGCGCCGCGACGCTTTTGAGGCGACTGAGGCGAGCATTGGTCTTTGTTCATGAAAGTGTGAACGAGGGCGCCTAGCGAAACCATTGTTGGAAGTGCTGAGAGCAGGAGAAGACAAGTAGATATAGAATGTGTGATGAGCGATGGGCTTTGAGAGTCTGTGGCGACCAAGAGCGAGTACAAGCCTATATATATACCGGCACGACGCGTTTAAATGATAATGCGCGCGATGCCATTGTTTAACGAGTCCACTAATTGAGGAAATGGACTGTTTCCTTATCGGGGAGACAATGCGGGGGTCGGTTAAAATGTCATTGTATTGATAGGCCACTGGATCAGGTTGAACGGTGTGGCGGCCCGCGCACAATGGAACAGATCTGTGAAGAAATCAGGGTGAAGGAACTAGCGGAGATAGAGCCACCCAAGAGGACGATTAATTGCATGATTGCCGCGGAGCATCCCAGCCGAGATTACGCCCTCAAGACTTGAATTGAAGACAACAGTCACCAGAGTCCAAGGTTTTATCTAGGAAAACAGTAAGCGCTGGGAGAGGAAGCCACCTACATGACATGTCAAATTCCTGACTTGGTGGGTGGAAGGAAAGGCGCCACAACCCGAAGTAAGAGTTCCACGGCGACTCTTCGGGTAACGTCACAAGGATGTCACATTTTTGGTCACGTCGTTCCCCCACAGTACTTTCATGTCGCGTCGTCCACCTCGCCAACAACCTGACATTCCATCGAGTTGAGTTCACTGAAATCTGTCAACGAATCAGTCTCTTCACTTGAATCAGACTGCTTTGTCCAACGGCAGATTCAAAAGAAACGTCTTTTCGAGCCGACAGCCTTTGGTTTATGTTTGACGCAGTTGTTTAAACTTCATGCCTGCTTACTCTTCTTGAGACTAGAACTAAATGTGTAATCGCGCACCTACACGCCCCACCAAGGGCTTTGGGATCTACTACCACACGCGTTTTATGCAGGAGAAGGAAAATGCTTGGGAGATCATGGCGTCTTTTGGAAGAACTCGGTGCTATTGCTTGGTCGATTCGCCGACGAATCTTTTGGCGCTCTAACTAACGGTCTCAGCCAATCAACTGCGAAGATTCTCATTGCGGACCCCAACCTCTCGTCTTCTGGTGTCCAACCATCTAGGTCCATTCAATACTAAACTGCGATGAACGGTTTATCAGCGACGGCTTCACTGGCAAGACGGTGTCCATACCGCTAATTATGATATGGCAGCTGTGGTGTCACTTCGAGAGTACGTAATACGCATCTATCATTATAAGAAGCGCAATTCGAAACACTCACCTCATCTCCCAGTCCGTATCATGTCTTCTCCGGGATATCCTCATCTCGCTCCAGGCCTCTCCTTCTGGCTTCAAGGAATGCGAAACTCTTCTCTCATCAGTCATCGCACCACGAAACAGTGCAGATCGATTATTGAAAAGGTAACCTCGTTCGGTCGTGTACATGACGAATGCGTTCGCAGCGACAGTTGGTCGAACGTATGTGCCCGTTCCGTGGACAGTGCTTCGCCATTGTACCCTCCAAGGCGTTTACTGCATGAAGGTACTCTTCTTATGAAACCAAACCAGATGCTCCCTACATCGCTGCTTCACGGCAAAACGGGCACGTTAGCGCTGGTCATGGTATGTCGAACTCTTTCTTTTGAGTCGATCATTAGCATGTTGAGACTGTTTTTGCAGGTATGGCGAGGACGTTTACTTGTTCACGAGGCTTGGCGGGGCTGATACGTGGGGAAACATGGGAGTCTACCAGTATCCCGGAATGTTTTCAACCTATGCCAAAGCGTCTCGAGAAGTCAATATGAGAAATACTGTAGACAGAAGAAGTCATTATTTTGTATCCTGTCAAGTTTGATTCAGTTTAGCTTGAACCTATTATTCGAATTTGCCAACTACAATATGCACAGTTCGCAATGAAATCATCAGAACCGGCGTCAGACGAACACATTGCACGCCACACGTTATTTGCCGCATCCCGAGCACCGCCAAATGGAGACACCCGACTGGACGCGCACAAAGAAAGTGAAAGGAGATCCCCAGACAACACGAGCCAGGAGTGCAGTGGCAAGGTCATCGTATCCCCGTGTTGCAAGCAGAGCACAAGGAAGAGGGAAGGCAAAAATTAGATAACCGAATATTGGAGGCCATGCCTCCGTAATAGCGATTAAGCTATTAAGAACAGATACTACACTTGGTCTAAGCCAGGGCCAGAGTGGCGAGGAATCAGACAGCGGGAAGGCTGGTCTTTATATAGTGGCGCAATGTGCACGGACCATGAGAGTGAATCATTGCTGTTTGACAGGACGACGTCTTCTGACTGGCGGCGCACACACGTGAAACAACTGTTTGAGTCTTTGACACTGCCCAAGGCTGAAAGATAAAAAATGAATACACTGGAAACAGGGTGATGACAATCTGTCTGTTCTACCTAGCTACAGGCATGGTATATGCATACATGGCACCCACTTAATAATACAACCCAGAACATACATCCAGCTCGCCCAGAAATCAGGTCTCATTGACATCATCGTCTGTATGATTCTAAAGCCTGGTAGTGAGGGAGAGCTCGAGGCATGTAATAGCGAACACACCTCTTTGTTCGCAGGCGGGACTATAGGATTTTCCTCAAGGTAGGCGGCCAGCGCCACCTTGACAAGATCGGTATCCTAAACGAAGCCATTGTTAGTGGTTGTCAGGAGTTCCGTTAGGCAACTGCAGGCATACAGACTTGCTCCAGCTGGGTTTACCATCAATCATAACAGGATAAAGGACGCCAGCAACGGGTAGTGCGTCGAGTAAGTGAAAGAGCCTTCCTTGAGTAGGCGCAGTGACTATGGGAGCAGGACTCGTCATTACGGGCGCGCGCGGATTAACCATGGGAGCAGAAACGTTTTTTGGACCTTGAGACCTTTCATCTTTCTTCTTCGTCGCAGCAAGCTTCAACTGATTCGTCAGCGAAACGCTCAAATGAGACCTAAGCCATTTCAACTTCTCCAGAGCGTCTTCTCCATGTACCCGGACGAAACCAGGAATGACTGGCGGCTCAACACCAGGAATCGAAATGGAAACAAGGAAATGCTTGAAACCTGTCAAAGTTTCGCGAACGAAGAGCTGTTGTCCGGGGCGGAGGACAGGCGGGTCGGGGAGGGACATGATGAATCTGACGAGTTCCTCGTTTTGCAGGATTTGAACAGGAACTGCATGGGTGGGCTGGAATTAAATGAGTTTGCTTGCTATCGAACATAGTACGATAATACGACGAACCTTGGACTTGACAACGCGCTCTGAGACGTCGCTTGTTTGTTCCTCCTTCAAATTTCGCTTCAGGATCTGAGGAGGAGGCGAGATGTCACTGTCCCGTGATACGAGCATGGATTGAGCGAGAGGTGGCTGGACAGACTGGCGGGTGAGTACGCGCGGAGCCCTCTGTGGTAGCGGTAAAGTAACACGAGTTCGGTGTATGGCCATCGTCGGAGCCTGTACTGGCAACATTCCCACTATGGGTATTGATTCTATATTCGGCGTGGGGGAGTTCTGGGGTAACTGAGCCCTCCGGGGTAAAGGGAGAGTTGTGCGAGGCTGGGAAGCGGAAACCAGCTTCGCATAGGTAGTCTCGAGAGCAGGACTGATACCATTAGAGTAAATCTGATTCTGAACGCGACGATGAGGCGACAAAGCGTTGATTGATCAACATTGAACGCACCATCATGTCCTGAGCAGGGGCGGTAGGACGTCTGTGAAGGGCATCTGGAAAGGCCTATTTGCGTTTAGACGACTTGATACAACTTAAAGCATTTAAAGATGCCGAAGACTGAAAGGCTACAAAGACTCTTTCGGAGAAGGTTCTCTGAGACATGTATTCTAAGTCATCTCAAGCTACTCTAAGTCACTCTCAAAGCTACCAAAAAGCTCTCTAAAGTCAGCATAAAGCATGTGTCTCTGAGAACCTTCTCTAAAGTGTCCTACATTATGCTTTGAAAGCTATTAAGAAGCTTCGTAAAGGCTCCACAAAGCACATATCTCTAAGAACCTTGTCCTAAGTGTACTTTACTTCACCACAAAGGCTGTCTATTCACAGCTTGAAAGCTAACTCAAAGCCTTTAAAAAGCACTCTCAACATTATACAAAAGCTTCTTAAATCATCTGGTTACATCAACCTTGCCTTGAATAATCCCTACACTACACTGAATCAACTCGGATCAAAAGAGCATTCACAAAGCTATCATGATTGGTCTAGAGTAGTATGAAATGAACTCAAGAAGACCTTGTATCTACATCAACAGTCCTTCTCCTCATCCATGTCATCAACATCCACATGCCAGTCCTCATCACCACGCGAGTCCTTCTCCTCATCGCCGCACTGGTGCTTCTCCTCATCACCACACTGGTCCCCATCCTCGCCACTATGCTGGTTCTCGTCAGCAAGCTAGTTCCAGTCGCCGTGCCCACACTAGTCTTAGCGTCGTCCATACACAGGTCCTCGTCCTCGTTACCACGCTGGTCCTCGTCCAAGTAAATGGCAGGTCTTAATCTCGTAGTCCTCGTTGCTCATCAGTTGATGTCGTAGTCCTCGTCGCGATGCTCGGTCCTCGTCGCGATGCTCGGTCCTCGTCGCGTAGAGCAAGGCACGAGTGGATATCCGGGTGCACCCGACACCCGTCCGCCAAATACTTGCCTCCAAAAAGCTGGACTTGCCACCCTTCGCAATACCTGCCACCCGCAAGTACTTGACCTGCGGGTGAAGTACTTGCCAAGTACTTGCCTCTCGGGTGGGCAAGTACTTGCGAAAGTACCTGGATATTCTAAGCATGATTCGTGCCCGCCGCCGACCCCCGAGCAATTGCGCGGGGGCTAGCGACGTGCACGATACAGATCGCTGAAGCCCCGGCTACTTGCGTAGACAAGAACCGGGACTCAACGAAGTGTAGATGGTGGGACAGGGGTAGAGAGGTACATGCTCAGAAATGGCGCCGTCGCGAGGACGAACGCCAGTAACGGCAGCAGCGGGCAGCGTGGTGGTGGTCATCTTGAGTGTTGTTGTTGTCGTCGGCATCCTGTTCATCGTCGTCGTCTACGGGTGTTTAGAAATTTGATACAACAAGAGAGAGAGAAATGCGCACCGTCTTGGGCTGGAAGCGTCCGCGACGCCGTCCAGTCCTGATCACTACTCGCCCACACCTCCAGTCGTATCATCGGGACCTTGTCCGCCTGTGCGCCATCCATCGTCGTAAAACCAGCGCCATCGTGAAGGCGAGTATTAGCATACACTATTCCGGGCGCGCGCGTATATACGAGGCGGGCAAAGTCGGCCGCTGCGAGGTCCCAATCGCTATCCCATAGTAAGGCGGCCTCGTCCTGAGGGCTTACGCGATCCAGAAGGCGCCGTCGCGAAGACAGACGCCAGAAATGGCCCTGGAACGAATCCGAGGGCGCAGCAGCCGGCGCAAAGCCTAACTGCACCAGAAAAGCGCACCAGAACAAAGAGAAGAGGTTAGACAAGCCTCAGAAAATTTTCTGAGGCCGACGAACATGACGCGGACGTTGTGCTGTGGTGGGAGGAGGCAAAGAAGTGAGATCGCAACGGATCGATCCTTATCCGGCAGTTGCCGGAATACTCGGCGATCTCGGTCCGGGCAAGAAATTCATCCGCAACGTCGTTTCTCAACGACGTTGGGCTCGTTTGAGCCACAATAAATTCTTAAAAATCATCAAAAATATATATTAGTATTGAGGCAAGTATTAGGCAAGTACTTGCCCCAAATACCTGCCTCGCTAACCCCGTACTTGCCACCTGTGCACCACCCGGGTGTTGGCAAGTGCCGGGTGGGCAGGTGCCGGGTGCGGCACCACCCGGGTGATGACGATACTTGCAGATACCTGCAAGTACTTACCACTCGTGCCTTGCTCTATCGTCGCGATGCTCGGTCCTCGTCGTGTTCCGTGGTCCTCGTCGTGGTCCGTGGTCCTCGTCGCGGTCCGTGGTTCTCGTCGTGGTCCTCGGTCCTCGCCGTAGTAATCGTCGCAGTGCTCGATGCTCGTTAAAGCTCGCGGTGCTCATCATGGACCTTGGTCGATGTGCCGTCCTCGTCCACGTATCCTCGTCGCGATGCTGGTGCTCGTTGTGGTCCTCGGTCCTCGTCATGGTCATCGGTCCTCGTCATGGTCATCGGTCCTCGTCATGGTCATCGGTCCTCGTTCACGTCGTGCTGGTCGTCGTGCTCGATGCTTGTCGTGGGCCTTCGTCCACGTCGTAGCCCTCGGTGACCGTCCTAGTTCTTGAGCCGTGGTGGTCTCTGGTGCTCGTCATCATCTGCAGCGCGCTCGTTACCTAGGAAACGAAAAAATTCACAGAGTACAGGTGAAACCAACCAAGTTGCGCACCTGGCGAGGCTAAGTTCAACAACGACCACCCCAACCTCTCCAAAATCCGTTGAGGCGACGTGCGCAGAGCAGCGTCGAAGCCCAACATGCACAAGGCAACATTGAGTTAATGACACTGTGCGTAGGGATGGATACCGTACCGTTACGGACACGGCCGTAAGGTTGACGGATGCCCACGGCCAGGGGACCGTCAAAATACGGACCGTATGCATGGTAGTCAATACCTAGACGGTACGGACGGTCTTGAATACGGCCGTCACGGCCGCGATATGGGCAGGTCCTGAGAGTTACATGAGTAGCCTACCCAGCCTTGCGAATTTTCCAACGACCTCTGCCCCAAACTATCTGTCATTCATGCACGACGGGCAAACCCGCGCAATTGCGCGGGGTGCATCCGCGGTGCATGTCATTACAGACGGCGGGTGAAGGGAAGAGTCGAGAAGCAAATAAGAAGTGGGGAGGTGGGAAGTGGAGTCTGTTGGTGGGCGAGCTGTGCGAGCTGCGCAACGAATAGTAAAGTGATAGACGTGATAGGAGTAATAAATGAGGGCTTACTCGTATTCTGGAAATATGGTTAGCGAAGACACATAAAGTATTGTAGAACGTACCGAGAAATACTGAAACAATGTCAGCAGACGGCGCCACACCCCAATAACACCTCCTCGGCTCTTCAAAGTCATTCAGCAGTGAGGCGGAGACATCTAGTTGTCGTTGTTGTCAGCTATTCACGATTTGGTGTCCACAGATGGGACTCGCATGCACCAGAATCCGTCGTTACTAGGCTGACTAGGCCGTAACAACCGTGTTGTCCATAGTCCAACACCATCGTATGTCGTCCAGCGCCGAATAAGACAGTGGCGGCAGTTTATCGACCATTATAATTCGTCGAGATGGTCATAGTCGGAGGAAGAAATAGATCTGATGAGGAGATACCGTAATACGGCCGCTTCGGCCGAATCCTACGGTTCCTTACGGTGCTTATCCCGAACCGCGACCGTACCGTAAGGTCAACAGTTGAAGCTCGCACGGTACGGGTTCCTTGTCCGTATACGGTACCCGTATGGACCGTAAAACGGGCACGGTATCCATCCCTAACTGTGCGCATAGCAACAGTGCATACCAGCAGAAAGAGGAATGGAAGAGGTGGTGGTGAGAGGACAAGTCGTGTAATCGGAACCCTGCGTCTGATCGATATTTAAACCAAACGGCACGTGAGGCATACGTGGCCTCTTGTGCCGGCGGCAAATTGACTTGGGCGAAATTTCGACTCAGCGGGCGTGCGGGAATTGAGCGGGCAGCAGGGGTATAATGGTGGTGGCAATGCAGAAGACGACGTCGACAACATTCCTGGCGCTGATGTGAGAAAATATCAAAAAAAAACCCAAGACATCAACGCACCAAAGGCCGCGTCGTCTGTTGGCGACGCGGCGGGCCCAATCCGATCCATCCCAATGCTTGAAGTGAGATGGGGCCATCAGGAAAGGCCTATATGCTATAAGGCATCTTAAGATTCATGTCAACAGAACGTC